>JADLZL010007379.1:0-19094 GCA_015844335.1 Chrysopogon serrulatus
ATTCATATCATTATGGCCATGATTTCCAATAAAATAATCCTGTAAAAACATATTGCTTAATATTATTTCATACGATTACGATTGTATAATATTGAAAAACAAAGGATACTTACACCAACTTTTGAGAAGAAGAAATGCTTGTAAGAACTCTTGGGACGTTTCTTATGGAATAATAATGCATAAAGCATTCATTACAATGTAATGAACCTTTCCTTGAGGCTTAAGAGAGCTTGCCAGCAAACTTAATATCACAAACACATGACCATAGTCGATTACTTTAAGACTGCAAAAACAAGATGAAAATATCATATCGTAAACATCAATATAGCATCAATTCCAAATTCAAATATACTTCACTGCAAGTGTAGTCACAAGTGAAAAATATGCGAAAGTGGTTACAAAAAAAACAAAGAAATTACTTGGAGTGCTTGCTTTGTGCCATCCTCATAACAACATCATACACATCTACTTCTAGTCTGGACACTCTTATATTTGATTGAGGCTGCATATAAGGACTTTGCTTGTATTTGCTTGGGATAAAAAGCCTCCCTGCCACGACGAATGGCTAGTTTTTCCACTTGAAGAGTGCCAAGGTCGTTGAACACCGTCTTCACTAGACAACCAAGTAGTCACAGTTGCTTGACGAAGCATTACTTCCCTTACTTTTTGGAGACAATGAGCTCCCAAAGCAACATTTTGTAACATCTCGATGGCTTGGAAGAGGTGTTGCAATAGGTGGTCTGTGAAATTAGGAATAAAGAAGCACATAAAATTGTACCAATATCATAAAGTACAACCCAAAATTACAAGGGTGATACTCTTTTCATGCTATTCTACAGAAATACAATGATTCCCCCAAAAGCAATAAATAGCACTAGATGATAATATTATAACGTTATTCCACAAATGATACATTACAATGGTATTTTTACAAGATAAGTTAAAGCACCAGTGTTCTACAAACGATATAATTAGAAAAACTAAGTTACAATATCATGGGGTTCTCCAGAAGGACTAACAGAAGCAAGAGGAATAGGTTGCTGTTCTCCAGAAGGACTGATACAAGCAATTGGAACAGCAGCAGTTGAAGCTTCAGCATCATCAGAATATTCAGTGAGAGGTAAAGACACCATATAGAAGGTCCTAATAAAATATGCTACCATATTAGACACAAAAAGTGCACACAAGAATCTTATAAAGAAGCTAAACTTACAAAGAAGCTTACTTTTTTTTCAACATGGCCATTTCTTTTCTCTCTACATCATTATCATGTTCCCGATTGTTCACATTACCATGTTGACCAAAGGGGTCGACCTCATCCGGTCAACATAGGTCCAACCTTGTTCCCCAGGCAAAACTGGAAGTAGAAGCTAGTATCAGTCTGAACCTATCAAAAACAAATACTAAATCAAGTTGTAGTACAAAAAATGAAAAGACATGAGAAGAATAGAGACAAAAAAGGTCAAACATACAATTTTAGAGGCACCTCCATCACATATAGTAGCAACATGATTCTCATGTGAAGTAGAAATGGTGTGGGCTGTAGGAACAGAAAATAAATAAGTAACCATGATGATTTGGCATGGGGAGAATAGAAATAATGGTAAAAAAAAGGGACTAACTTGTTCCTGCACATCTTTGGAATCAACACAAGATGACGAACCAACAGGACGCCTCAGTTTAGGATCTTCAATAAAATTTCCTAAATCATCCTCATCATCAAACAATCTAAATGGAGGTACACTAGGACTATTGAAGTAGGGAGTCTTCTTAGGACAAACATTATGAATATATGCTTTGCTTGCTTTGAAAGAAATTGTAAAATGGTAAAAAAATTAATAACTTATAGTTGAGAACAATACATTTTGCACATATCAAAAACAATAATTGCAGTGCCTCAAGTATGCAATTTAATAAGAGTACACATGCAATCTACAAAAAAGATGTACTAACCAGCACGATTCGAAGTAGGAACTGCATCTTCTGCCATTTCAATATCCTTGAATGCATCCAATTTAACATTTTCTTTGCCCTTTTAGCAAATAGGGGAAAAATATTGTTGTCAACCATCATATGATTGGAAAGCTTATACATTGAAAAATATAGGTTGCAAACTACTGGTTACGATGACAGAGTCAACAAAGCTAAATCACATCAATGATAGTACATGTGATCAGTAATTTCAGAGTTACGCATTTTTTGGCCAGCTATAGAAAATAATAAGGTTGGGCTGACAATAATCAGTCCCCATCAAAATAGTAAGTGGGACTGATAGTGCAAAACTAAAATTCTAGACTATGTGTCCCTAGATCCTTTCCCTTGCACAATAACATGGGACTGATAGTGCAGCTACCTACAAGACTGATAGTGTAGTCCCATATGGGACAAAAATTACAATCAACTTATTCCAGTCTGAGCATGGGATGGAGAGCAAAAAATATTACTCAAGCAAACATCCACCAACCTCAAGAACAAGTGAACTCAGAACACACACAATTGCTCAGAACACACACACAACATAGTAGTGCACACCACAAGAATATCTAGCAAATTGGGAGCAATGACACATCAAGATTACATTATTCTAGAGACAAAAAAAATCAAATATTCAACTTACAATTACCTTCTCACTCTCGGTTCACACAAACAACAGGAGTCATTTTCTTTGGATCCTTCTCCGCATAAAGTTCATGCTCAAAAATAACCAAAACAAGCAATACAAAAGTACAAGCTGCTATACACTTTTTAGTTTATTTTTTATTAGAGAGGAGCACAAACCTGCGATCTTGTCAAGTATCATCCAAGAACGGTCCAGCAGCTCCACTACTTTCAGCAGCCTAAAAATAAAAAATGTCGGTTCAACTATGGTGATGTAAACTACAAGGCAATGAGTACTTTTTAGGTGCACAACTTTTTAGGGTAAGAGGCAAAAAATGAACTCCAAAGATGAGTTAAACCATGAGATACACAGCTGATTAAGAAAATCCCACAAACAAGACCAGTCATGGGTGTCACACATGCAAATCTTTGCACTTAAACCTACATAGCAAATGAGAAACTTACAAAAAAAACTAATTCCATCAAGAAAAATGACTAAATGCAGCACAGAACTCTAGAACTCAACTCACATCAATGCTCTTTCAATACAAAATTGAAAGAAAACAAGAAATACTGTTTGGATAAAAATTACAAGAGCTCAGATTTCCCACATTAAAAAATCTGCAATTCACATGTGTCCGAACATGATGAGAAAACTTCAGAAAAGCATAACTCCTGGCTTTGATAGGACAAAATCATGAAATTTTATGACAGCAGAAATATACAAATTATCCACAACTTTATATTGCTCAAATTTCCACATATTGCATATGCTAAACATTATAATTGCAATTTCGGTACATGCAATTTACATTTCAGTGATTGCAATTAAGCGAGTAAATGTTTTTTGTTTGGTTTTCATAAATAAAAGATTAACAAGTACAAAGCACTACAACTATTTGAATCAAGATGACAAAAGGATCTAGTCTTTTAGTTTTTGGGCAGACAGGACTAAGGCGTGTGTATGCAGTGCACATAACATCAAGACCACAAATTAACACACGATATTTAAATCATTGGTCACCAAAAAAATAAAGGGTATCAAGACATCAAGTGCAGCACTAACCTTCTCAATTTGGTTCATAGAAACCGTAGGATTCCTACTGGATGGTTTTCCTGCATAAAGATAATGCTTAAAACTAACCTGAACAGTGAAGTACAACAATTGTATACTGTTTTTTTATTCCAGAGGACCACAAACCTGCAATATTGTGAATATTTTCCAATGACGATACAGCAGCTCCACTAGTTCTTTCAGCAGCCTTAAAAATAAAAATGTTAGTTTCTAAATATGGTGATCTAAACTACAAGGCACAAACTACTTTTAGGTGCACAACTGAGCCTAGTGCTTCCTAAACAATCACGAACAAAGCACAAAAACAGGACAAAACTTACTTTTAGTTCCACCTTCTGACGTTTACTTGCACGTGTACAACTTAAGACCGGGGATCCTTCAATAACCAAAGGATTTTCCTTTGTTCCTTCACTTCCACTATGACCCAAAACACTTTGGCTGCAACTCAAAGGGGATTTCCTAATCTAGTATTTGGCGTTTTAGTACCCTAGAACCTACAAGTATCTTCGGGAATAGGAACTTGTGTAGCAGAGCTTCTCCTCTTCCTCTTGCTTTTAGCTGAGTCTGAAATTGAACATACAAAATTGAGCGAAGTATTACTAACAAAGCTAACTTCGGTGTTGTAACAATGTAACGGATGAAAGACAATTACCTTGAGATGATGATTGATTCGAAGGAATAATCTCAGTTGCTGCAGAAGCTGCACAATTCTCACTAGGAGTACAATCGTACGCACTATCTGAATCAAGTTTCTCAGTCTCACAAACTTCTTCTTCAATAAATTTAGGACCAGAAGAGTCGCGAGGGTTGCCAGACCAACAGCAGGCATACTAGGATGTAGCATAGCATCAGGGATAGTTGAATCCAATTTTCCATTCTTGGGTTGGACATCTACCGCAATATCGTCAACACAAGCAACACCATCAACTTCTTTGACAGCTGAATTACTTGGAGCGCTGACCACTCCCACATTTATCACATTGATATCGGATGCATCAAGACGTAATGGGGCATCATGTTCATAATCGATTACCGGGCATTGGATCTTCAGAATTATCACCAATTTGGGCTTCAGAATTATCAGCCCTGCACTAGAATTAGCTTTCTTTCCATAATAAGAATATAAGCAATCAAACATTGACATCACAAGTTCCACGGGCTTCCTAAAACCATTTTGTGAGAGATGATCTTTAAAAATATCACACAGATCTGCTCTCACCTGTCATAATCATAGTACCAAATGAATCATTTACAAAAATCATCACAAATTGAAGCTCAAAAACTAAATGACACTGCATAAGGGAATTTAAGAAACCACACACATCTTGCAAATCATCATACAAAACAAAATGGCACTTACTGAGCTTGAGAAGAATCGATCACCATCATTCAGAGCCTTTCTGAAAGATTTTGTACAATCACTAGGTAACAACCCTTCAACATAACAAGTATCCTTAATTGCTTTCACCTAAACATCATATATTCCATAAATTAAGTCGATAAATTCACAGATGACAAAACAAACAACATAACAAAAAAAGAGACCAAAAACCTAAACTCACCGGCCGCTTTCCAAATCTAGAAGCACTGACAAGATCATAAGAAGCATATTTCTTAATCATTGAACCTTTCCAAACCAAAGTATTCTAGGCATACTTGCCGGGAAGCTCTTACCATAGCCAAATTTCAAGAAGTCTAAGTAGTAACCCTGCATGAGTTCCCAAAAGAGATCAGTAAATAAGTACAACATAGAAAACAAGGCCACAAACAATAAAGACAAGCAATCAAAAAAGCACTTACTGCGAAGAAATATATCTGACCACCAAGAGTCTGTCGTTTCTTCTTCCTGTATTTAGAAATTGAATGAAGCTTGACTAATCGTGCACAAACTTTGACCAGTCCCAGTTTTGAACAGACTCAACATCTACTAAAGTACCTAAGTATGCAGGGCTAAGAATGGTATTGGAATTCGGGCAAAGAAATGTCGATAGAGCAACAACCATAAAGAACCAAAAGATATCATCATCACAAAGACTATCACCTTTCAACTTATTGCCAAAAGTCTTAATCAGAGGAAGCTTGGACTCTTTGATCTTGGCAAGGAAGCTAGATTTCTTAGAATCGTCACTTTTTAGACTAATGTCATCACCACCTATTGGGAGACCCATAAAAAGGTGCACCGACTTTGGATAAAATGGAATTGTCTTGTTGCCAACAACAATATCGAGGAAGCGATTCAGATCGACTGATCGGCAAGCCCTTTGCACAAAACCTCTAGGGACATTACGACCATCATACTCAAGTAACATACCAAACCCACGACTCGATAATCTGTTTCTTACGTTCATCCAAACCTCTAACTATGTCTCCAAAGTATGTGTTGTTGCATCTACTAGAAGTTGTACGGATGGATTTGCCAACAACAGATTTCCCTTTTTTGCGGTAGCTTTGACATTCTTAACATTCTGAAAATCCAATACAAAGAACAAGTTTATACTCATCAAACTAACCACGAATCCAACAAACATCATGTAAAAAATGCACATCTTTCTTTGGATTTACCTTTGCACCTCTATGCCATTGTGATTTCCTTTTCTTGTCAAGAGACTTAGCAAACTGAAAAAAAAAAGAAATGCATATTACAACTACATGCAAACAACTAACTTAATTGTTGCTCTCACTACTCACTAATAGCCAATGTCAAATTGAAACATGAACAAGTGCTGCATGCAAAACTAACAGACCATGCTTCCTAAATGCATATTGGAATTCAAAAATTAGATAACAAAGCATGCGGTGAAGTAGTGAGCCATATAACTCAGATGCAAGCACTAATCTAGGGTTAGAGTAATACTATTTGTCATCAAACAATCTAAATAATGCTACACTTGAACTATTGGAGTGAAGAGTTTTTTTCCTAGTGGGGGGCTTTCTAATCTAATGTAAATAGGAAAATAAAATAGTGGGTAAGATATATAAAAATACAGGATATTGCACGTGCAAAACACTATAATTGCGTAATTTAAGACTGCAATTTACTACTAAGAAATGTCCAATCAAGAAATATATACTTCACATATATTTTACCCTACTGATATAATCAACAGTTCGCTAAATTAATATGCACATTACACTAAAACAAGTTTGAGAACATACTCCTTTTCGGGTGCTTGAAAGCCTGCACAAGTACAACCGTCAACGTCATCATCGGCGGTTCAAATCCTAAAAAAGCCAACAAGATATATTATATGATAATACACAGGTACATAAACAACAAAAAATCAAAAGAATTACTTACCTTGTTAATATTCAAAAGAACCGAGTTATTGTCTTCTTGAGTTCATATCAAAACCATCATCACTCTCATCATTTGCAGACTGGGCATCAGAATACAAATCATCATCATCCATGGCTGTACAACAAAAAAGTAATTAAAATCATCAGAATTGAGCATCACAATAGAAATCAATCAAGTGACCAATAATGAATGTAGCTAGACCGACACCGTAACACTAATATAAATCCAAAGTCTCTCCCTCAACCTCACTGCCTAGACTCAGATTAGGATGGAATAGAAAGCACCTCAACAGAACAGATGACTGCTTAGCTGCAACAGCACTGGCCAATGCCAAATAGATTAAAAAGGTAGATTACTACAAATCCTTATTAGCAAAGAATAGCGAGATGTGCTACAGTGTAAGAGGAAAGCAGACAAATTAGTAACAAAATAACCTCCTCTAAACTAACATAAAATCTAATTAGACCAAATTAGTAAAAAAATAACCTCCTCTAAACTACAACAGAACAGCCATGCATTACAAATTTGACAATAGATGAGCTTTTGTTCAACATGAACTCAATTCAGTCACCTGCATCCCAAAAGAGAATGCGATCACACACGGTGGTTGCCGCACTTACATGTCGGGAGTCACAGGGCACTAGGTGATGATACTCCCGAAGTCAACAATCGAGCGAAGGCTGCTACGGGGGGGCATCGATGTACAACCTCATCGTGTAGTACACGAAACACCACAAAGACACACACCAAAAAGCATCCCACCTCGGATCCAATAGTTGTATCGGTTTTCCAATGTCTAAACATATAGATGTTTACACCAAGCATAGCAAAAGCTGAAACAATCTCCCAAACAGTATAAAAATAAGGTAAAATTGATTGAAATAAAAAAAAATTCAGACATTTCAACCATGCGGATGACTACTTCAGCTTTACCAAATAATATCGAGCAATTGAAATTTAGAGGCAAGCAAAACGTAGAAAGCACCGCAATCTGTCACTATAATATAAAAGAGCCTCTATATATCTATTATAGTACAAGCACAGGTTTCGGTGTTCAGAAAAAATATTAAATCAGTCCTTGCATGCGGTGAGGTACAAATGCAGTAAGGCGAGAGCCTCTAATTGATCTTCACAAACTACCGACTCTTCCATCTCGTGTACAATACAAAAGCAGCTCCTCGGGACCAAAACAGAAATTTATATATAAGCCTATATGCTGTTTTCAGTCTTATATGCAACAAAGATTATGCAGGTGATTTAAATATTAATAGGGTTGAAACAAAAAAATTAAGTCTAATGTACTTTGCACAAAAAAAATTGGTTCATACAGGTGTTGCTACAAGGCTGATAAATTAATTCGAAGGATAGCAGTACACCTCCAGACCTCCTAAAATGTATCTTCCTGTCACTGATTTGAAAATAGTAACAAAACAAATGAAAGAACTTAGATTCAGCTTGCAAATTGGCTTCGGACATGTAGCTTCTTTGAGTTAGGAGCCGAGTTCAGATAATTAACTTTGGTCGTAGGCATGCTTACTGTAACTAAGCAACAAGGTGATCTTGGTGTGTGGCTACCTCAAAGGTGTCATTCATGCTTGGTGAGTCCAAGACAAAATGTGCATGAATGCATGTCGTGGACCGACAATTGTAACATTCTTTTTTCTAACCAATCGGTCCAATGGCATCAACAAAGTTCAGTGAGTGCCATAATGACACAAATTTTTTGTTGCAAGAGAGAAAAAAAATTACACTAAAAAGCAACAGCTCACTGGTAAAACTAACTGAAACTCAACAAAACTCATCCAAAACTAACTGAAACTCAACTAGTAAAAGTAACTGCCCTCAAAATTCACTTTGTGCATCATAAAACCTTAGCTGCGGTGCAACCAACATCTTGCTCTTAAATTTTAATTGTGGAAATTATGGAGGTAGATAACATAATTCCAAAATATTCATGATCTGAGGGCCATATTAAAGCAATAATCTCATTTCTATTGCTACCACAAACCTGAGTTTGCAATGGTCGAGAGGGCGGTTGACAAAGATCTAGTCCTCTTTATGCATAGCGGGGAGTTCTTGGAACATCAAAACAAACTCATAGAAGCCAAGTAGAGTAACTCAACGGGGGCACAAGCCCACAATATTGACTGCCAAACCACTATGCATGCTTAAATGGCCATCGGATCACCAAAGTTCCGCATCGGGGAAGATGGATCCCATAAACGTAGACCGGCGGCCTTAAGCGGCTTACGCAAATAAGCAAAGACAAAAAAAGAGTAGTTAGCAACTCAAGCATCGAACACGGTGCTAAAAAACACACAGGGAACATTATTAACAAAAACAGGTGCAATGATTAGCCATGCCCAAAATATTTTCTTATTTTTATACTAAATTCATGACAGGACTTTAAAGCTGCAGACTCAAGGCTTACTAATTATGTACAAATTTCAAGTAACAGTGGCTACTAAAATGAGTAATCAAATATTCAAATGTCTACAAAGATAACCCACAAACCTAAGAAAACATTTCCATCTGTAAGTACAGATGCTACCATTTATGACACTTAGGTTGCAAACTTCACAATTATCACCAAAGCACTCGGATTGGTACAACGGTGACAATCGTCATCATGAAGATCAAATCCTTACGAGGACATGACCTTAGGTGAAATCAGATAAAGTTGTCAACTAAGCGCCTTTGCTTAGAATTGTGATGCGGCACGCTTAACCAGACCCTCCATCTATGACCGATTGCCTAGGGAATTTCAAAAGTAGAGTAGGTCCTCGAGTGCACCATCGGGGCTAGCACACCAACAAGCTATAATTAACATTAACAACCACATGAAACCTGAAATGTAACTTTAGTAGATCTAAAATCAAACTACAGATATATACCAAATGTAACTTTAGCGGGCATCACAATCACAAAATAAAATACCCATCCAAATTATCTAGTGCCCGATGAAGGTTCCAAAAATTACCTAATTATCTAGTGCCCGATGATGGTTCCAACAATTACATGACTACTACATTAAACTTATCTAGTGCCGGATGAAGGTTCCAAAAGTTATCCACGTCCTTAGCCACGAATGGCTCGTAAGGTGGCTCGGAAGCCTAATCCATGCCTGCGGCGACCACAAATTGCCACAACATCTCATAGCGAAGTAGCGACCCGGCCGAAATTTCTTTGGATCCAATACTAACCCTAAGTGGGATCCAGCAAAACACCTCCAGATGCTACAGCCAGTCCACCCGTCAAGCTCATGGGAGCAAAAATCACGGGGAGAGCGCAAGGGGTAAGAAGGAACCTATCAAGATACTACACTAAGCTGCGGCACTACCCCCAAGCTCCAGCGAGCAACCCGGGACAACGGGCGGCGAGGGCACGTGGAGCGGGGGTGGCGAGGCGACGAAAATCACAACCCCAAATCAGAATCGATGACACACAAGGCAAAAATCCCCAAAAATCACACAAATCCAACCATCACCCTCCAAACTAAAACGAACTAAATCCTCCACCACTGAATCCTACACTAACCCAAACACAACCCCTAAAACCTTTGGAACACCGAATCCAACACAAATCCACCGCCAGGAAACGCACCTGGACTCGAAGACACAGATCCACACTAAAGACACGCAGCCTTACCGCCGTTGGAACGCCGAGCACCGACGCCATAAAGGAAGGTGGTCGCCCGCGCCACAAGAAATAGGGTCACCGGGGAGGGAGAGCTCGCCCGATGCGGGAAGGAGACCGGTCGCGTCGCCGACGAGGACCACCAATGCGAAATGGAGAAGGGGAGGAGGCGAACTGGAGGAGGCGAAATGAGGGGAAGGGAAGCGAAGCGACCGATGGGCTACCGGGCGCGATTTCCAAAAAATTGAAACAGATGCAGCCAGAAGTGGGCCTCACATGTCGGTGACACAAAAGAAGCGGCGTTGGGCGTGGGACGCGCTCACAGGCGTCGATCACGTGATGGACGCACATAAAATTCATGTGCTCAAGACAAAGAAAACACACGCGCAACATATAGCATTCCTGAAAAACAAAGAGACCAAATGGCAAAGATATATATCACTGAAAAAGATCAAAGAGCTGCAGCCAGCCATGTCTAATTGCAGCCCATATGTCTAATATTTCTATGCACTGCAGTACTACACAAATCATGTTTTGGGCATGTTCAGTTCATTTTACCATTGCAGAAAAAAACAGCCACCACAATAGGAACAGAAAAAATGACATTTCTGAAATTAACACATGCTATTCCATTTACAGAAATAGTAAAAGAATTCAGTACTTCAGATCAGTACACTACAAGGATTTCAGTACAGCAACTTTACGCTACTGATCAATCAGATCTGATTACAATTCAGTCAGATCGGTACACTACAAGGATCAGTGCAACTTCACAGCAATATAAGGATTCAGTACAACAATACAATAATAATGCGTAAGTACACTACTGAATTACTGATTACACTACCACTCTTGTGATTCTGAGTAAAAAATTGCGGACTTCAGACAGAAACGATCGAATCCCAGAGCACCGCGACACCGCCGGAGCGGCGCAACCGTCAACCGTGGTCGATTTCTACTGCATCTGTTGACCCATCTACGATTAAATTGTAACAAGCTCACTAACAAGCGGCACTGCTGACCTTGTCAAGTGTCAACTAGCGAGAAGTATATAGTAGTATAAGCTGCGAGCAGCAGCGACCTGCACTGCAGCTAGTAGCCCAGCCGGCCCCGGCCGGCAGCAACCAAGCAGCAAGAAGCAGAGAGCGGAGAGAAGGAAGGATGGCCATGGCGCTGGAGCCGCGCCGCTCCGTCGAGCTGCCCGTCGCCGACCCGGACAGGGCCCGGTTGCAGCAACTTGGATACAAGCAAGAGCTCAAGCGCGGGCTCTCGTGCGTAATCGCGCTCTCCGATCAATAATTCCATTCAAATCCCCATGCAAGCAATTTCACCCAAACTATATACATGCATGTGTAGTGCGGTCTCCAACTTCGCCTTCTCCTTCGCCATCATCTCCGTGCTGACGGACGTGACGACGACCTACAACAACGGGCTTCGCTAGGGCGGGCCGGCCGGCGTCCATGACGCTGAGCTGCAGTCTCGTCGTGGCGACGACCTTCAACGGCTGCGTCGCCCTGTCCATGGCGGAGATCTGCTCGGCGTACCCGACCTCTGGCGGCCTCTACTACTGGAGCGCCAAGCTCGCCGGCAAGAACTGGGCCTCGTCTGGGTGAGTTCGGACCAAATTTGGTTCCTGTGCCAAATCTGTTTCATCATAGAGCACAACCCAGAATATATATGGCGTGAGCTGAAGCTAGAGAAAAGCGAGAATGAGCGAGGTTGTGCAACCTTGCTACTGCACGTGATGATGTGATTGATCAAATAATGAAGGATAATATTTTTGTCCTTTTTTTAAAATTTGACAATTGGTGTATTTATTAGATGAATCGGTTGGTTGAATTTCAATACGATGACGATGATTTCGATATGAGTGAAGCAAAGCAAGCATTGTCAGTCGCTAACGGGCCTGTGGCGGCCTGGTCCAAGCATTGGCCGGGCCGCTGCTTCAGCTAGTAAAGGCCCATCAAATGATATGCCTCCGCTCCCTACCATGAGCGAGCGAGGCCACCCGGCCGGCCGGCGCGACGACGCCCGCAGCTCCCCTCCTCCTCCGATCCGGCCTTCCCCTGGATAGACGCCGACACGTACGGCGTGCGGATCGGAGGAGGGCCGGGGAAGAGCAGGCAACGACGAGACTTGTTTTGATTTCATCCGATCCATCATCGCGCGGGCGCGCGCGATCTGGCATGGGAATATTCTTAGCTGCGCTGTATACAACATGCAAGCATGCCACAACGGAGACCTCTCTCAGTTGACTCCGTGTGCTGCATACCATATATACACATGATGGTCGAACAACAAACGAATGGGAATTTGTAGCCATCGATCGAGATCGAGTAGCAATAAGCCATTTATATATATAGCCAACTCCGATCGATAGATTCTCCTGCCGCCGGAGAAGATCGAGAATTAGTGCTCAGCTCAGCTCAGCTCAGCTCAGCTCGTCGCAACGACGACGATGACAATAACGGCCATGCCCCGCCGCTCCGTCGACGTCGAGCTGCCATCTGCCGACCGGGACCGAGAGCGGCTGCAGCAGCTGGGGTACAAGCAGGAGCTCAAGCGCGGCCTCTCGTACGTGCCCACAAGCATGCAATTCCTTCAATTCATCCCCTCTCTCTAGTACTAGCTCATGCACATGCGTTGACGCAGCGTCCTTTCCAACTTCGCCTTCTCCTTCTCCATGATCTCCGTGCTGTCGGGCGCGTCGGCGACCTACAACATGGGCCTGCGCTACGGCGGGCCGGCGTCCATGACGCTGGGGTGGCTCGTCGTGGCGCTCTTCAACGGCTGCGTCGCGCTGTCCATGGCGGAGATCTGCTCGGCGTACCCGACCTCTGGCGGGCTCTACTACTGGAGCGCCAAGCTCGCCGGCAAGGACTGGGCTCCTCTGGCTTCCTGGCTCACTGGATGGTACCTTCATTTCTCTTCGCAATCTTCTTTATATATATATATATATATATATATATATATATATATATATATATATATATAGAGGAAGAGATTGGAATTTTCCCTATAGGAAGAGATTTTCCTACTCCCGGAAGTAGTTACTCCCATCTTCAAAACAACATATTGCGTATGTATTTATACTTGTTTATCACTTTGAGTATGTTTATATACTCATATTAAGATACTTCAAATCTTCCTACGTGAAAAATTTTCAAAGGAACCCATACTTTTTAATATATTACTAAAATGCCCATCGACCGTAGTATATAAAACAAGTATAACCATATACTCTATGTATGCATGTATACTTGACATATATACTACTATAGATGGTCGAGTATGATTATATACTTCGTGCTATACACTTCGTTTGGTCATATACACCTTAAATCTAGAGATATTAACATGGGAGTAACTACTCCCTAGGAGTAATTAAGATGGATTTTTTCCTATATATATATATATATATATATATATATATATATATATATATATATATATATATATATATATATATATATATATATATATATATATATATGGCAGTGTTTGGCGGGCCGTGCGGCTCCGGCTCTAGCTCCGACGACTCTGGCACTGTAGTAGTACGTAGTTCTTCCCGGTTCAAATCTGCCGGAGCCGGAGCTGCTGCAGTGGCAGCTACAGGACCACACAGTGAAGCACAGTACATGCACAAACGGAGCCGGAGCCGGAGCCGGAGCCATGCGGAGCAGAACCAAATTGGAAAAATAATCTGTGTGTGCTTGATCAAAATTTGTTTCAGAAAGAAAAAATAGTGCATGCATGCAGGTTCTGTTTGTTGATGTACAGGGTTTCCCACGAAATTTTAACCCGATTATTATTTTCATGTTTGTTGATGTACAACAGGTTCAACCTTATGGGACAGGTACGATCGAATTTAAAGAGAGACTACGCCTGCATAAGTAGTTCTAGCGTATACTCACTCCGTCACCACAAAATAAAATAAAAATACGTCCATTTCTGAGATAAGATTTTTGGAAGAGATCAATGTTAATTGGAAATTACATATTTACCCTTGTCAAAATGTATTTTAGCATATGATTGCATGCACTTTGTAAGTAAAGAAAAAAAAAAAACAGAGAAAATTACTACTAGTACTAGGTGCGCCGTAGCTAGAAGTACGCTTATTTTGAGATAAAATTCAAATGCTAGAAGTGCACCTAGTACTCCATGCATTTTTGCATTGGAAATTACTAGGGGCTGGATCCGATGCTTTTCCATCAGTTTATTTCACTGCAAAAAATAATGTGACGAATCTTGCATTGGTCACCGCCGGCTAATTTGCTGAGCAATGAATTTTTTTTTTTTTGACAAACGCTGAGCAATGAATTTATTATACTAATAAAAATGTACTAGGTTTAGCTTCCAGTAGTGTGCTCCATGCATGCGCACGCACATGACTTGGAGGGCTAATCACGTTATCAACATTATTGCTAGCTGTTGACATACGTAGGATCTGTATGTAAACCTAGTAATATTAATTATAATTAATTAATCAGCAAACAAATAATCCGTGTGTGCTTGCATTGGAATAATCCATGCCAGTGGGCCGCCACCGCCAGCGTGGACTACTCGCTGGCGCAGTTTGTCCAAGTGATGGTCCTACTTGGCAGCGGCGGAGCCAACGGCGGTGGCTACGTGGCCTCCAGGCACGTCGTGCTGACCATGTACGCCGCCGATCTGGTGTTGCATGGCCTCATCAACAGCCTCTCCATCCGGTGGCTGTCGTGGTTCGGCAAGCTCGGAGCGTTCTGGAACGCCGCGGGGCTCCTCGTCCTCGTGTGTCTCATACCTGGGGTCGCCAAGGACAAGACCACCGTCGACTCCATCTTCACCCATTTCAACACGGACAATGGCATGGGCGTCCATGGCGGGGCTTACATTCTTGCCCTGGGGATGCTCATGAGCCAGTATGTTCTCCTAGGCTACGACACATCTGCTCATATGGTACGTAGTATATATGGTGCACATGCAAGTATTTGTTATTAGTATTACACAACATAGTGATAGTGATATGTATATATAGAATTTGGCACCTGCTGCTTAATATAGTAGTACTATATTAGCAGTAGGTACCAACTTACTAAGTTATAATGACGCTGCACCGCCGTACTTATACCGACCTATATTACACCATACAGACAGAGGAGACAAAGAATGCGGATCGGAGTGGGCCCATTGGGATCATCACTTCAGTTGCACTAGCCACCGTGTTGGGATGGGTCTACCTGGTGGCGCTGTCATTGGTAATGACGGACATCCCGTACCTGCTGAGCCCCGACAACGACGCCGGCGGGAACGCCATCGCGCAGGCCCTCTACGACGCCTTCCACCGGAGGTACGGCAGCGGGGTCGGAGGCCTAGTCTGCCTGGGGGTCATCGCCTTCACCATCTTCCTCGGCGGCGCTGCCTGCGTAACCAGCAACTCAAGGTAACGCAGTGACGACGACGACGGCCAACACACCATTACAGCATCGATCCACCGATGATGATTGATGATGCATGAATCTGCGGCGTGCAGGATGGCGTATGCCTTCTCTAGAGACGGGGCGATGCCGTTCTCGCGTGTTTGGTACCAGGTGAACAAGCACGAGGTGCCCTTCAACGCGGTCTGGCTCTCTGTAGCCGTTGCATTCGTCATGGCCCTTACGGTGCGTATATATCTCTTGCTTGCTGCATTTGTTACTACACACAAACACAAGGAAAAACACAACTACGAATAACCGCGGCTGGGCATGCAGTCGCTGGGCAGCGAGGTGGCGTTTCAAGCAATGGTGTCCATCGCGGCTATAGGGCTGTACATCGCCTACGCGCTGCCCATCTTCTTCCGCGTGACGACGGGCCGGAGATTGTTTGTTCCCGGGCCATTCCACCTCGGCCGGTTTGGGATCGCCGTCGGTTGGGTCGCCGTTGCTTGGGTGGCCGTCGTGACCGTGCTCTTCTGCTTGCCCGTCGCGTTCCCCGTCGCCGTCGTCAACTTCAACTACACGCCGGTCGCCGTCTGTGGCGTGCTGCTGCTCAGCCTCGCCGCGTGGGTGCTCCATGCCCGGCTCTGGTTCCACGGGCCCATCACAAACGTCGTCGTTTGACAACTTCGTAATAATTAATAAATTATAAGGTGGTCGGTCATATCTACTACATGCATGCACGCTCCAATATTTCGTGTTGGATCTGCAGTCTCATTTTGCGTTAATTATATATGCTCTAGCCGTGCTAAAATGTTTGAACATGTGTTCAACCCTCCATGGTCGATTTACTTACTCTAATTTAATGATTATCATTATTTTTTTTTGTGTGTGTATCTTTGCTCTTGGGATGTAAAAGCCACTATTATTTCGTTATTTATAAGATCAATTACATCTGCTCCATTTTTCCTTCACTCATCAGGTAATTTCTTGCTGATGGAAAGAGCTGTTTGTGAGCTCCAGCTCTGAAAACACAACTCTAGAGTAGGTGTTCCATTTTTTTTATTGAAAGCATGTGTATTTTTTAGACGTAAAAACATTGTAGCAACTTCTGATTTATTGCTAGGGACTAGCAAAGGGTAATTTTGGAAGAATTGTTGAGGTAGATAACTACCATTTTTAACCATCAATAAAATATGGATAAGGACATAAAAGCAATCACCAACATAGGTTTAGGGGTTAAACTAAAAGAATTCCATAAATTTTGGTGAATCTGTATTTCTCTTTGGGTTTATCCGTAAAACCCGACAAAAAAGAACCCACATCTCTACCTAATAATAAAGAGGCAAAATTTCAGCCCATCTTTTTTCGTCCATCTATTTTTTTCGTCCACCTCCCTCTAACTAACTTCGTGATTAAAGAAGTTGGGTATATGTTTGGCTATCTACAGCTTGCTCGTTTTATTTATAATGATATATGTCGAGATTTTTTGAGTACTTGGATAAGTATAAGAATCCTAATACTAATAGATCCATAAATCCTGAGTAGTGACATAATAGGAATCTAATTCTCTTCTAATTAATATTAAGTGATTTCTGCAAGAACAGAAATCTGATGGAGTTTATCTAAAATAATTTCTCCCCTGTCCAATGCCAATCCTACTCAGAAACCAAACCAATTTCTCTCCAAGCATATCTCTAATCTATTATCGCTTATCTATCCATAATAATAAAGAGGTAAAAATTTCTCTCCACCTATTTTTTGGTCCATCTTCCCCAAACTACCGTACATATGATCGATACGGAGTATGATTTTAAGTTGTATTTTGTCCGAAGTCTAATCTAAATCCAAATTCAACCAAATGACTTATATATGTGTTCAATTGGGACATTGGATTTGTTAACCGAATTAAAAGGCACTCTCCGTACATCTCAATAAAATAAGAACCAACACCTTCCTCCTGTGATCCAGACTCGCCTCCCAAACAACAAAATAAGAATCGATGAAGCTGCTCCATGTCGTCTTCTTGTTGTCAGTTCTCTTGTTCACGTCCATTGTGCTATTGCTAGTAGACGTCGGTCCGGTGGTCTCCTCCACCATACCTGACAACTAAACGCGCTATGACACTATCTTTAGCTCGGGCAACTCCTTCATCGACTCAAAGAACGAGATCGTCGTCTTCTTCGCTAACTCGCTGGCCAACCCGGCGGCAAGTCTCCCCTACGGCATGACGTCGTTCTTTGGGCGCCCCACGGGCCACAACTCCAACGGACACCTCATCATCGATTTCATCGCTCGAGGCTCAAGCTCCCACTGGTGCCGTCATTCTGCAGCAAAAAAAGACGAGCAAGGCTCTAACTTCACGGTGGCGGGCGTCTTTGCCCGTGACGCCGCTTCTATAGAGATCCCATTCATGGGCCCTTTTGCTGTCAACACCAGCTTTAGCGTGCAGCTACGGTGGTTCCAATTGCTCAAGCCATCGTTGTGCTGTGTGCCACCCCCGATCAACACTGCGGACACTTCTTTCTGGCGCCTTATGGAAGAGTTTTGAGTCAGCGACTAAAGCTTCTCGGCCCGGCAAGAACCCGATCCACGATTCAGGTCCTTGCACGTAGGTCACCGAGAGAAGCCATGACCCGGCCAGTACAATGGGTTCTTTCTCATATGTTTTTCCATGCGTTTTTTTAAAGAGAGTGCCATGTTGAAAATTGAAATAGGTAGCATTAAATTTATTAAGAATTGACAGTTAGAACACGGTTAATAATATCTCTACTACAAATTATAAGTCGTTCTTCCTTTCTTCGATAGGAGATTAAAATCATAATAATTGTCTCAAAATCATAAACCGTACTCATGCGACTTAGATAGCATACTCCATCCGTCCTATTATTGTTGACGTTTTAGCTCTAGATGAAGTACGTCAAAGATTCTTTAAATCTAGCCAGAGAGTGTGTCCATGTGCATGCAGCTTTGAATGAATTTAGACTCCTCAATAAGCTGCCCAAACGTCAAGTAAAGTGGGACAGAGGGAATATGTTCAACCAACATACGAACTCTAATTCTAAAGCGTACTATACTAGAATAAATGACA
>JADLZL010007380.1:0-30830 GCA_015844335.1 Chrysopogon serrulatus
GCTGTCGCCGTGATATGGACGCAAGGCAACGTACGTGTACAGCACAGGTGGCTGGGGACCGGAGTCATGGAATGGAATGAAGGGAGGAGGGGACCTCATTCTTGAAGCCCAACTCGATCTCCGATGCCAACAGTCTTTGCAGGCCGTGGCCCGTGAGGTCAATGCGGCCCAGCATTCAGTCGTCTCAGACATGGGTCGGTCTGCGATCAAAATTCGGCACCAAAGACCTGACAAGTAATAAGTTGGATAAAAAAATTATAAAACAATAAAAATAATTTTGATAGCAAACCAAATGACATCCAAAATCAATTTAGCTTAGCACATTTTGGAAACAGACGACAGTGGTCCCAGCTCAACTGGTGGTGTTCCCTTGCGGTACCAGGCGGTGGTGGCCTAGGACGGCGACGGCACATCCTGGCAGGACTGTCTGTATTCAGGAGCTAGCATCTCCGACCGTCGCTCTCGCAGTATCTCGCTCCGCCGTTGTTACGTTGAACGTAACCCTGGTGCATCTGCATGCCGATGGAGTGCACGCCGGGGTCCGGTCTGGTCTGGGACTGGGCCTCTGGGGGATGGGATTCCGCCAGCTCTTCTTTTCGTTGCTTTCGCAGAGAAAGACGGCCGCGTCTGCCTGCCTGTGCCTGTTGTTGGGTTGCTTGTTCGCTGCCACCTGCACGCGCACGCGCTCCATCGGCGCTCACCACTAGTACACCCTTTTTTTCACACACAACTTATCTTCTTTGACTTTTAATAACTGCGTTTGACTATTTATATTATTTAAATTTTTATATAAATATTATATATCTTATTATGATGTATATTATTATTAGAGATACTTTAATAATAATTTACTTATTTTATAATATATATTAAATTTTTAAATAAAACCAATAGTCAAATATAGTTGTTACAAGTTAAAAAAAGATAAGTTATTTGTGAACGGAGGGAGAGTGAGCAGTTACTCCTCCGTCGGTAAAAAACGCCATCGAAAGACTTTCAAAATCCACGTTTGACCATTCGTTTTATTCAAAAAGTTTTACAGATATTATACAATAGATAAATCAATATTAAAGTATCTCAAATGATAAAATAAGTCATAACAAGATATATAACATTTATACAAAAATTTTAAATAAGACAAATAGTCCAATATTATTTTTAAAGGTCCTACAATGGCGTTTTTTACCGGACGGAGGGAGTAGTAACCAGTGCGCAGCTGCCAGCCCCAACTGTCTCCTGTGTGCAGCAGCGAGGGCAGGCACGCGTGGCGTAGGCGGGGGCGACTTCTCCACAGTAGTGTACTGCCGCCGTTGCCGCTCTCAGCTTTTATTTGTCTTTACCACACTTTTGCATTGGATAACAATATTCGGGTTGGTTGGTACACGCGGAAAGTGCATGCCATGCCATGCCACGCATTCCTCCCTGCCGCCCGGCCCGTCACAAACCCACGATGCATAGTAGTATTGCACATGTACATACTGCGGCTATACATGCTAGATGTACGTACTACACTACTCAACCAGCACACAAAGCTCGTCATTAGCAACCTAGCTCGCTCTGAACCTTTCTGGCCCGTATCGGAATCCTGTGATCCATGGATACAACATAATTTTTTTTTTCTGGAGCTACCGAACTATACACCGACTCCATCATACTGTATATCATTGATCGGTTGGTTAATCTGTCTTGAGAGATGCTCCAATAATCCTCTTTTTAAACACTATTACAAGGATCTCAAATCAACCAAGCTAATTATTCGAACAATTTCTTATAATTACTTTCCTCCACTTGGGTCTCAACACAAGGGGGAAAAGAGTCTCTAGAAGAAAAAACTTCTCACCTGTAATGAGTTAGGTCGCTATTCTAATAATAAAGGTTTGTCTGGATATACAAAGGGCTAATCATCATTAGCTAGCTAGCTAGTAGCTAAAAATTAATTCAAATTAGCTCTGGTGCATTTAGCCAGAGAGCTGATAGGTCAACTTACTTTTTAGACAAGTCCTAACTAGTTAAATAACGTTAGATACTTTGAGCTAATTGTTAACCAGATGATTAACTAGCCCAAACTCATCAAACATGTTCTTACCACCTAGTATTATATGTTGAAAAGCATACTTTGAGTATGGCCTGCAGGGCAAAGGATCGAGCGAGTAGTACCACTTTTCAGCTGAAAAATGCGGCACTTAAATGTTGCTACATGCAGTACGAGCACTAGGTGCATGTGCATGTGACCAAGCGGTGGCAGCAAATGCATGCGCATGCCAGCATCAAGCCGCATCAGTCATACACACTAAATTTATATCGTCGCGCGCTAACGACGAAGAGATACAATGACTAAGATAGCAAAGACAAACAAAAAAAAAAATAGCAGGATGATGAGTCACCGGCATGTATACAGACGAAATAACACACGTATCGCATAACCGAATTCATGCATCATATCTCTAATCTCTTGGATATATGATAATAATGTACAAATTAAAAACAGTGGCAGGAAGAGGGAAGGACGGCGCTCATCATCAGGACCTACAGTACATGGTTGCATCATTGCACGTACACGTACGTCACAGGCCAATGCTAGTACACTACTAACTAGCTAGCTACTACCTATATACTATGTACAACGACTGCTACAAGATGACAAACGGCGCGCGTACATTCATGATGCATGTGTACGTATGTACACTTGCAGAGAGATTCTCGTTGAGAGTCAAGTGTCTCTACTATCAATTAAACTTGTAAGACAGACTGACAGAGTCCCGGGCGGGCATGCCGCTGTTCTTGCAAGCATTCTCTTGGGTCTTGGCGGCATTATTAACCGTGGATGCATGGTTAAATCGGCTAATAAAGCTAAAACTGTCTGATTTGGAAACTTGTGGCCTTTTTTGACAATATGTTTCCAAGTTCCAATACCTACCTGCAGGAGGATCTTGGCCTGTAGCCCCTTAACTTGTACATAGTTTGTCTTTTTCCCTCAAAAGAAAAACAAATACTACTCCTGGCTTTATTTGCATGCTTTGTTTTCTTCCTGACTGACCCAAAGCTACATCGGGAAGTTGGGAACGATAAACAAATAAAAACACGCCTGTCTGCTAATAAGCAGCTACTATACTAACACTAGCCAACTAACAGCCATCCTGTTGTTTACTGGTCTTAAAAACTGGTCTTTGGATTACTAGTAGACTTCTCTGCCTGCTGCAGAAGATTCCACACTGGCATGAGATGCCAAGTGCATGTGCACACTGCATGCATCGGATGCATCATCATCATCAGCTGTAAGCCGTTGTTCGTCGCATTCAAACGCTAGTTCCAAGTTCCAACCATCCAACTAACTACAGTAAGCTAGAACCTGTTTAGCACGTAGCAGCTACTGAGCTACAGCTACTGTTCAGTTGTTCTCTTTCAGTGAGGTAACCCCCTGTGTAATTATATAAAAAAAGCTGATGATGGTAAGGCTTTCAGGAGAGAGAAACGAAGCTAAGGCTGGATGGAAGCCTGCATTATTACTCCTGGTCAAATCCACAGCTCACGGCTATACATGCACATCATCATCCGACCATAAGTCTCCATGTGTGTAGGGTTTGGCGTGGCTTTGAAAATCAAAGATGCATATGCGCACAGCGTCGTAGTCACAGCGATGCATGATGGCTCCACAAAACCAATAATCGCCATCGTTGTCTCTGTGTCATCGAGTATTGAATAGGAGGATTAGCTTTCATGAAGCTGCTGCTAGCTAGCTAGCCTTTATATGCTTGCCTGATCACTGCTGGGTCGCCAAGGCAAGCCACGGCAGATGATGACAGGCCACGGAATGAATGAAATTAGCTGAAGAGAGAGTAGCTTTCGTCACTACTTCTCACCTAAAAAGCTAGCTATTCTCTTATTACACTAAGCCAGCTGCGCGCGGCTACTCCAGCGATTTCTCTTTCAGAACCAGATTTTTCTGCTTTCCGCATTATTAGACGTCTCTGCCTCTGATTATCTGACTGGGGAAGAAAAAAGAAAGATCACTTTATATATCCCTTATACAACCTGGAGACTCCGGCGGCTCCGAAAGATGCTGACAAATCCGCAACACGTGTGGCGCTGTCAATTTTGACCGCCAACCATGCAGCTGAAAGTCACGCAAGCAATTTTTCCCCTCCTATACAAATAAAAAAGGATTAAAGTAGTAAACTGTTTTCAGGCATGCAACGCAAGCAAATTATTGTCAAAGAAAGAGTTGACAATAATGCATGCATGCAGCAGAGTGTTAGGTCTGTGCTTGTGCTTATATCACAGCACTCTGAAAACCTGAATGGTAAACGATGGACATCGATCAGTTTTATAAATAATTAAATTAAACAGGAGGTTCTCGTTAAGGATTCTCCATGAGCAAACCGACAAAACAACAGCCAGCAGTTGACTTCTATTACATGCGTACAGTTACCTCGAGGTACCTCGAGGGAGAGGATTGGCCTTGTAGGAAAGGATTATTATATGCATATCCATATCCATGTGACTGAACTGAGAGTAGCAATAATCTGCCTCTTCCCAATAATCTGCCTCTTCCCACGTTCATCAGCTGCTGTAAAACTACTGCTACCATACCCTGCTTACAGTAAAGGAACTCAAGAGTGCGCTGCCACTCACTCACTCACTCTGTGCAACATAAACTAACCTGTGAATGCAACACCAAATTAAAGCAATGGCCAGATCGCCATTCATGCATCTATACAAGGATGTTATATGGACCAGAAAGAGGTCGTAGCCCGTACCAGGTACTCCTACCAACCTACCACACCACGTACCGTACCAGCCTTGTGATTGTCGGGGAGTGGGATCAATGTTCAATGGTGGTGCAGTGCATGCAGTGGAGGATAGCTCCTCCGGATCCGTCTGCCCTTCTGTTCTGCCTGGACATGTGCATTCCATTCTTCAGGTCCAAGGCACCCAACTCCAACTCCAACCTCCATGGATTCATCCAGCTAGCTTGCAACGGCATCTATCCTGGTGTAAATGAAGTCGCGACCGGCCTCGCTCGCGATCGCGACAGTCCATTACTGGGTTGGTTGCGCGTACAGTACGCTGCATCGATCTGCAATAATAACCGGTGGTTGTTGCCTGCATCTGCTACAGAAAATAAACTGATGACAGGTAGTACTGTACGCCGAGATGCAACTCCGATCCAGCTTGATTCTTTTTCTGCCTATCCTTGGTTTGTTCTCTGGAGATTGTTGGCCGTGGAGCAGGCAGGCAGAGACGTACGCGTTCCATCAACGGTCGTGCGTGCTGCTCAAGTGACGGTGACGAAGGAACAAGAGTACTACAACACTGCAAAGGAAGCTGCTGTACCTCTAGCAGACACGATTAATTAACTAGCTATAGCTTGTTATGGTTGTACGTCAGCAATGATGCTGAGTTTTTTGAGACTTCCATTTTTTCCCCATATGTCACATTTAATTACTGGTTATAGAGAGGGCAACCAGATCAAGGGGAAAAAAAATAGATAATGTATGTGTCAAGAGATGAACTACCAGACAGAATGACAGATGATGTTTTTTATACTATATATATACAGTAGGAGACATGCCGAGAGAATAAAACTAACAGTTCAGCTATCACTCCTAGAGACATTCTCAAGGCTAGCAAAATCAGGAGGGGGGAATCCCACATAGCTCCCAAGTCTATGCACTGTATATCTTTTGCTGTTTTGCCCTTCCTACCGAGTGACCATTAGTTAAAAGATACAATATAGAAATTAAAGAATATTATATCCATTAAAAAACATAACAATCTACTATTAATAGATTCAAAGAGATGCAAAGTTAATAATATAGATTCCCCTAATAATTAGGCAGCTGTTCTCGTTTTAGGGTGTTCTCAGTGGCAATTTATAAATAGCTAGCTAGATAAGGCTTAGAAATAATAGAAAAGAACAATGTAGTGAAGAGTAGTATAAGTTGTGAGAGAGCTGTTTCTAGAAGATCGTGCTGGACTAACTATTTTGAGAGTCGCTAGCTATTTAATCTCTCCTAGATAGCTAATAGAATTCTTCCTCGATTAGCTATTTGTGAACAATTAGGGGCTGCCCTAAGGGATTTGGAGGGGGAGGAGGTAGCTAATTGATGCAAGGGTGTTATTTAATGCACATAGAGCCCACCAAGTGTCTAATTAAACGTTAGAACGATGGTATGGTTTTGTATTTCCATGAGATACAAATTGAATTAGAGAAATTCCTTTTCCAGAGGCCACAATTCTCACATGAGCACGCTAAGATCTTCTTTCTTTAAAGCGTAGGAAT
This sequence comes from Chrysopogon serrulatus, assembly GCA_015844335.1. Lineage (NCBI taxonomy): Eukaryota > Viridiplantae > Streptophyta > Magnoliopsida > Poales > Poaceae > Chrysopogon > Chrysopogon serrulatus. The sequence continues at coordinate 6,284 of JADLZL010007380.1, forward strand.
TTCATACAAATACATGAATTCAAAAACAGGTTGTTTTTGTTAAAAGACATAGAGAACAAAAAAGGTAAATCTTGTAAACAGAGGGGCTAAAAGATAGGGAAAGAAATACGAGACAAATTGTAGGGAGTGATACCGATAATACTTTCTTCATTCAAAAAGAGTATATATCAGTCAAAAATTTTTTTTTTATGGTTGACTAGATTTATATATAATATTTATATCTTTAAAAACATTTATTATGGAATATATTTAATAATTTATCTATTGATAGTAATTGTACACTATAAATAATAATATCTTCTTATATACGTATACAGTGGCGGAGCCACAGGGTATGCCTTTATCCGGCAAGTGTGCAATATAATATAGGTATTACACGTACACGCCCCCCTACAGGATACACGTGTTTCACTTTTGGTTTTTGGTATTCTAATCTGGATCCGTTCAACGGGTGTGAGGAGTCACGAACTCACGCCACGCCGCCGCCGCCGCCCGCCCCGACAGTTGATGCAGAAGCCGTCGCCGTGGCGTGGCCGTGGCCGACGAGATGAGGCGTGACGGATGGTGACGCCCTGCCGGTCCTAGTGGGCGGTGCCCTCTGCTGGCCCTGTCCTCTCGCCTTCCGTTCTCCGATCACGCATCTACAGTTAGCAGTTTGAACGGCCGCGCATTCACGGAGGCTTGTCGCTACTTCTCTTAGTTAAATTTTAATCTTCTCGCTCTTTGTCTTTTTTAAAAAATTATTGTCTTATTTCATAGCTATTTGCTAACATCACAAAAACCAAATTGTTTAGTATTTATGCAGTTATGAATATGAAGAGAAACTCGGATATTGCATCTCTTTTAAATGATTGTCTAGTCACTTTTATTGAGCGGGACATTTTCTTTAGAGTTGATGAAGATGATATAATCAAAACATTTATGTTCCTTTAAAAGTGTCAAATAAAATAGTTAGAAAAATAGTATTGTAAGTCTCCAGTACTCTTTTATGCCTATATTTCAATTATTGGTATGGATTTTGAACTATTTATGCTGTATTTAGTGGCGATTTCAACTTAGTCTATGAACTTAAGTCTTATCGCGCTACTTAGTGTGCAAATATACCAAATCATGTTGTCAATTTTGCAATTATTACTGAATTTTAAATTGGATTTACCGAATTATATACGAATTTTTTTAGACGGGCATACCCTAAACTAAAATCCTAGATTCACCACTGTACGTATATATTCTGTCAAAAAAACTGTTTAACTTCTCGGCAAGTCGAGTAGCAACACAAGCAAAAAGGGGAGTGGCAAGCTGAGGTGCTGCAGCACTAGCACCACTGCAACAGTGTACAGCAGTTGCTCACTCTGTGTCAACTGGTCCGGTGTTTCCTCCGTCAACATTTTTCCTTCTTCAGGCAGCCCAGCCGGCCCGGCCCGGCCACCCTAGGCGCGTTAGACTATCCGCGCTCGTCGTACTCTAAATTCATCCTCTAAAAGGAATATTCTGTCTTGGTCGGCGAGATTCACTCCACTATATCACTTTCTTCCGCACTCATTCATCCTCTATATCTCTACTTTATCTTTGTGGAGTCCACGTACCAGTTTTTTTTAATAATAAAATCACCCCCCACTCCTCCATTCCCACTCTCTTCTCTCTCTCTCTGTCGGCTCCTCCCTCCGCCTCCATGCTCCTCCTCCCTCTCTTGCAAAGGCGGAGGCCCCTGGCGCCGGTGAGCGGCAAAGACGGCCACACCGCCGCATTCACAGACGACCGCACGACGCCTCGGCCGAAAAGCCCTAGTTTGGTTTTGGCTAATTGATGAAACCTAGGACTAACCCTATTGCTAAGTGTGTAGCATTAGAGAAAGGGGAGGTCCAAGCCAAGTGGTGGAAAGGTGATCAAGATGGTGGAGATGACCACGAGTGATCAAGTACCACACTTGGAGATGAGGAGCAAGATGGAATGCTAGAGGCAAAGGTATATATTAGGGCATTTCCATTTTGCCGGCCATAGGCGAGTAGAGAAGTTGATGGTCGGGTTTAGGATTGATAACCGTACTATTAAGAGGGGCAATGTCGCGCAATATCGGTTATCTAAGTGCCACTAGGTGTAACACCCCGGTGTTACGTTAAGCAAAACCTGCCATGTCATCATCATCATTGCATGAGCATTCATGATTAGAAAACCCTAATTCAAACAATTAAAATGAGTTTACGATTCTAGGGTGTTGTTTGAGCTCCTTTGTATTACATATGCTTATGTTTATAATTTGAATCCTGCTCACATGTTTGATTTCTTAAATAAAACCAATCAATTAAAATCAACCGTGATGTTTGCAAGTGCTTGGCTAACCCTGACTTTCACCTTAAACAAGTTTTCTAAATCAAATGAGGTGCAAGAGAGAATCAAGTTTGAAATTGGCATTCAAAATCCCAAACCCTAGCATGAAGGCTAAGTGTTGGATTTTGAATATCACTTTCAAATTTGGTAAGCTAACCATAATTAATTTTGTAAATAAAAGTTGCTAACCAATGGCATTATTTCAAAGTATGAACTTTGTACTTTGAAAGTGTACTATTGGTTGGGTTTGAAAAGTGCCACATCATCATAATTTATTTGCCCAAAAGATTCATTTTGAAAATCATTTCAAAAAGGGGAGATTTTCAAAGTATTTTTACCCCCTTCATAATTTCACCTCAAAATATTCAAAATTTGGGAAAACTTCCAAAATACAGTTTGTGCATCTCTTTGAGCTCTACAACTTTGGTATACAAAGTTTTTCAAGTTTTTGAATAAAATTTGGAGTAATTTCAAAAGTAATTTGAATTTCAAATTGTCCCCTTTTGAGTTTTAAACTACAATTCAAAAATTATTGGGTTTCATGAAAAACTTCCTAAATGAAAGTTATAGATTTTGAGATATGGAACAACTTTTATTTTTGGAGATTTTCATCTTTTATTCAAAAATTGAAAGTAATTTTGAAATCCCCAAAGTTAGAGTTTTGTCTCTTTTCAAATTTGGAATTCAAATTCAAAAACTAATTTGATTCTGCCCAAACTCCTTAAATCAAAGTTGTAGAGCTGGAAAAGTTACACAATTGATATTTTGGAAGATTTTTTGTGAACAGTACGATTTTTGGGATTAATTTTGAAATTGGAAAAATAGGTGGCGCCGCTACGATTGCATGAGCAGGGGGGTGCCATGCCGGACGGCCGGCCGGCCGACGGCTGCCGTGGCCCTTCTCGCCGTTCCGCCTTTCCCGCGCTGCCAACCACCTCAACGGCGTCGTGACATCGCTCTCCACCTGTCCGACCGACGCTCGTCCTATAAAAACCGGCAGTCGCCGGCGTCGTCGACTTTTTCTCCTCTTCCTCACCGTCGGCCGTCGCGGGGTTCTTCTGAAAAAAATGACCACACTCACTCACTGCCTCCCATAGCTTGCAGCCACCTCCGCCTTGCTCCTGCGCACACTTTGAGTCACCGGTAGAGCCGTGAGACCCTCGGATTTGCTCTCGCGCGCCGTCTTCTTCTTCTTCCCGATCAACCATCGCCGCCACCCCACGGTGAGCTCCCACTCCTTGATCAAAGCAGCTCGGGGTCGTTTTCGTAGCACGTTGAGTTCGTGTTGTGATGTTGGATCGTTTGCCGTGCTTGGTTTCGCATGGGAGGAGGTCCGGTGAGCCGCCACCGTGAGATGCGCCGCCGGTGAGCCGCCGGTGCCCTCGGTGAACGCGCTCCGGTGGTCGGCTATGGTGGTATAGTAGCTCGTTAGGTGCGGTTCGGAGAGGGGAAGGTGATGGGGCAGCTGGTTTCGTCGGATAGATCGCCCGGTGGCGAGAGCCGCCGCCGCCGCCGCCGTTGCCCCGTCGGCCGGGAGAGAGGGGAGGAAGAAGGAAGGCGCCCAACAGTGCCCCGCTTTGTCGGCGAGAGGGAAGAGGGAGAAGCGAGCCGCGAAGGCGGGCCGCGCCAAGACGCGTGGAGACGGGCCGTGCGGGCCGATGGGCCGCACAGTGCGGTCCGCGGGGAAAAGAAAAGGCTTTTCTTTTTCCTTTTAAAATTTCCAAGACACAGTTTTCATCTTTTTGTTGTAATTAATTTTGGGCAAATAAAAATACAACAAAAATATGTGTGTGCTCCTTGTAATATGCTCTGTCTATGAAAAATGCTAACTTATGATTTTCAGTAAGTTTTAGTTATAATTAAAATTGCTCCTTTAATTAATAAATGCAACTTCCATGATTTTTAATAATTAAAATATAACTCCAATAATTATGAAATTTATTTTGTGTGCTAATTAGATGGTAATGAGCTTAATTATGAAGTTTGGTTAAGTTTTGATTAAGTTTTGTATTAAGCTTAATTAATCCCTTTTTAATTAATGTTTAATTAGTTAATTCTTTGATTAATTAGGGTTGATTAATCTCCAATTAGTAAGTTAATTAGTGGCTTTCAACGACTGTAAAAATGGTCAATAAATTAGTAATCACCTCTAATCACCATTAGGTTGCTTGATTTTGGGATTGAGTGATGACCCTAGGTCATTAACCCTAATGACCTTCGGCATTTCATGTTGATTGTGTGTCGCTAGTCCGTCGTCGTCGACGTTAGTTATACCTTCCTAGAGTGAGGTTATCGTGAAGGAAAGTTGTACTCAAGATTGGTTAACGTTTGATGCATCGCCGTCGCATGATCAATCATTTCCGCATTATAATCATGCATCTACGTCGTGTAGCTCTGGGACTGAGGAAGGGGTTGATCCAACCCCCTGTTCTTGAAGAAGGTGTTCTTTGTGAGGAGTCAGGTTCTGGTTCTCGGTGATTTGTTCTCTCTGGTCCTCACTTCGCCGAGCCCCAAGGCAAGCCCCGGGATGCATTCAAACCCCGCCTTGTATTTCGAAAAGTTTTATGATTTCATGTGATGATACCGCATTAGGTGTAGGAGTTGTGTGTTACCCTACTTGATGCATTTACCATACCTTGATATATTATCCTCGGATACCTGTTTTGATTTCGAAATGCTTAGTATGCGCTTAGTCTTGCTACTAGTGTAGGGTTTTGATAAACTGTTTACAAAGGTGTGATCACAATGATCCCCGATGGGAATTTATGAAAACCTCGATGTTGCTTGTCGCCTACCTCTCACCTTGGCCGGGTTGGGGGTACGCACAAGAACATGATGATGAGTAACTCGAGACGTCGGTGGAGTGACTTGCACCGGGGAAGGGCTAGTGCCCCGGTGTAGTGTCGCCCACTTGTGTCGGTTAAGGACCGTCCGTTGTTTGGCCCCGGGATCACGAGGTTATTGGATAGTACTAGTCGCATGCTAATGGCGGTAAGCTCCACTTGGACTATTCGTTACTAGAACGGATAGTAGCGTGTACCCATCCTACGATGCGCACCGCCGAAGTGACCGAGCGGCCAGAGTGAGGTGGTGTACCGTACACCCGTTCTAGTATGGAGAAATCTAAGTGTTGAGTTGATGTATGTAAGATGTCCGATCCCCGCATACATCGTGTGGCTAGGAAGCCCCAATTTGGGTATATAAAGCGATTCGAATCGTCGTGTGCTCCACGATATGGGAGCCGTGATCCGAGTCCCGGCATCGTAGTAATAATGGAAGTTGAGTATGGAAAGTTTTGAATTCGGTATATGTTTGACGAAAGTGATTGATACATTAAGGACTGGCTTAATCTTTTTAGCAAAAAGAGTCTTTTGATCTTGCTAAAGCCTCACCTTGATTCCTATTAGCCGGCATTCCCCGGTCTTCTCCCCAATTTTTGGTCGGGTAAGTCTTGCGGAGTACTTTTTTGTACTCGGGGTTTGTTCAACCCCCGTTGCGGGGTGAACCGCATGGGCAAGCGTGCTACGGCCCTTGCCGCATGACGGTTGTTGAAGAAGTGTCCGAGGAAGAGTGAATTGAGTGGCCTTTGGGCGGGGCAACTTTTGTTGCGTGGCTTGTAATAAAGTTCAAGTAATGATACTTCCATTTGGGTTGTAATAATACTGGTTTGTATAAGTTTTACAAAATGTTTGTAAATTAAGTTATTGTAAGTCTTCCGCTACTCGGTATTTTGTATGAAAAGCTGTTGTAATCTTGTGATGTCTCGTAAGTATCGATCCCGGAGTGATTGTGGTTTATCGGGATCCACCCGACGGAACATTCTAGGTTATATGGTGTATAAGCATGGTTGATCGAGGTCTTAGGGACAAGGTCGGTGCTTGTGGGCCATATAATTTTAGAAGGTTCTACGCCACACTAGGTGAGCAATGACTTTGCATATGCATTAGGGACCTAGTGTGCATGCTAACTCTTGCAAAATTTATTTGAGAATGCTAACACACATGCACAAGTGGTGAGACACTTTGGTGTTGGCACATGAGAGCAAGAGGTGATGGTGTTTGGGTGTGGAACCCTCCCGCCGAGCTCGCGAGGCGGGGACTCGGAAGTTTTCGGACAAAATGGGGTCACTGTGGTGACCGGACGCGTCTGGTAGGGACCGGACGCGTCCGGTCAAGTGCCGGTGTCCGGGCGTTTTCGAGAGTCACCGGACGCCGCTCGGCCGGACGCTCCGGTGCGGGCCCGGCCGACTGGCCGAGCTATGGTTTGTTCCCGACGGACTGGGCGGGCGTCCGGTCGGCGTGGTTTCTCGGACGCGTCCGGCCGGGTTTTTCACGTTTTGGACCTCTCTCGAGTTGTGACCGGACTCGGCTTGAGCCGAAGCGCCCGGTCGTGTCGTCTTCTGACGCGTCCGGTCGTTCTCGACATCGCTATGGCAAGTCTTTGGCCGTTGGGCGCCAAGTATAGAATTCAAACGGCTAGTACACGTGGCCCTTAATGTTGGGCCGGACGGTGGGCCGGACAGCGTCCCGTCCGAGGCGTTTCAGCGTCCGGTCAAGACTGTGATGAGTGGTTTTGAGGGTAACGGCTAGGTGTCTTTGTGGGCGCCTATATAAGGTGTTTGGCCGGCTTTGGGGGATCTCTCTTGGCACTTTGACACTCTTGACATCCCCTAGAGCTAAGCAAACCTTCTCCCACACTTTGCACTCACTTTGGTTGATCTAGAGAGTGATTGGGAGAGCTTCTAGTGCATTTGCCTTGTGATTGAGCATCTAGTGGCACTAGTGAGCGTTCTTCTGCTTTGCGATTGAGCTTATTACTCTTGGTGATTGCCGTCACCTAGACCGGTTGGAGCGGCGAGCCGGAGTTGAGCAAGCTTGAAGGTTGTTCTTGGCCACTCCGGAGGTGATTGTGAGGGGTTTTTGATCCTTCCCCGTGGGAGATCGCGAAAGGAATCCTTAGTGGAATCTCGTGTCATTGAGTTACCCTCACTTTGTGTGAGTTCTTGTGGCGCCCGGTGAGGGCTTGGCTTGTGAGGCCAATTAGCCACCGAACTACCGAGTGTGTGGTCGACACATAACGGGGAGTAGCGTGCCCGGCAAGCACGTGAACCTCGGGATAAATCTTGTGTCCCTCGGTGTTCTTGTGTGGCTTGATCCTTCGAGATCAACTTGGATTTCTCTATTGGATCATCTCTTCGGGTTTCATTGAATTGACAAGACGGTGATTGGTCATCTTCCCGAAGGCTCGGTTTGCACACTTAGTTTCTCTCTCACTTTACATTTGTGCAAAGTAGTGTATTAGGTTGTGTAGCTTAGTTGTTTTGCTAAGGACCATACTCTTAGTGTGCCTAGTGTATTAGGTTGGCTAGAATTGGTTAGGATTGGCTTGCAACCCCCACTAGGCTAGCGCAACACTCGCTTCACCATTTATTATACTAACCGGTTTGTTTAGTGCTTTGTAGATTTTTAATTAGGCTATTCACCCCCCCTTCTAGCCATTTAGGACCTTTCAAGTGGTATCAGAGCCGAGGTCACCGCTAATCAAGGCTTAACATCCTTCGGTGTTAAAATGGCTCAAGTCAACCATATCAACCATGTTGGGAAGCCGCCGACTTCGATGGCACCGGTTATGATCATTGGAAGCGCAAGATGTGTGCATACTTGAAATCACTCAACAGGAAGGTTTGGGAGGTTGTTGACAAGGACTTTGCCGTGATTGATCCCGCCGATCCAACTCCAAGAGAAGAAGAGAAGCTCCAATTCAATGACATTGCAATCAACACATTCTATGAAGCCTTGGAGTCAAAGGTGTTTGAGCAAATCAAGGATTTGGAGAGGGCTCATGATGTGTGGACAAGGTTGGAAGAAACATATGAGGGCACACAAGCCGTGAAGAGTGCCAAGCTATATATTCTCAAGGACAAGCTCTCTAGCTTCAAGATGCAAGATGATGAGTGTGTCTTGGGAGATGTATCACCGCCTCCAAGTGATTGTCAATGACTTGAAGAGTTTGGGCGAGAAGGTGGAGAATGCGGACTTCTCTCACAAGTTCCTAAGATGTCTACCATCAAGATTTGAAGTCTTGGTCACAATGCTAGTGAGAGAAGGGTTGGACACCAAGACCCCTAACCAAGTACTAGGTGAGGTGATCACAAATGACACCTACCGTGTGGAACGGGAAGGGGGCTCCCAAAAGGATGAGAAGAAGGACAAAGAAAAGAAGAAAGACAAGGAAGTGGTTGCATTCAAGGCTACTTCATCAAGAGGCAAAAAGAAGCAAGAATCAAGTGATGAAGCTAGCACAAGCTCAAGTGAGGTGGATGATAAAGCAATGGCTCTTCTTGTGCGCAAATTTGGTAAGTTCATGAAGAAAAAGGGCTATGGTGCAAGAAAGACCAAGAGATGCTTTCGGTGCAAGAGCAAAGATCACTTCATTGCCGATTGTCCTCTTTCTAGTGATGATGATAGTGATGAGGATGACAAGAAGAAGAAGAAGAACAAGAAAGAGAGGAAGGACAAGAAGGAAAAGAAGGAGAAGAAGCTTGAGTTCAAGAAGAAGAAGAAGGGGCAATCTTATTGTGTCACATGGGATAGTGATGCCTCAAGTGATAGTGATGATGAGAGTGAAGATGACAAGAAGTCAAGGAAGAAGGCATTTGCTAGTCTTGCCATCCCCAACAAGCCTTCACTCTTCGACTCTCCATCGACATGCTTAATGGCCAAGCCATCCAAGGTACAATCCGATGATGAGAGTGATAGTGAGAGTGATGATGATGAGGAGTACTCAAAAGAGGACCTCATGAGCATGCTACGAGATGCTCACTCTTACATTGAGGAAAAGAGGAAGGAGTGCAAAGAGTTGCGCAAGAGCAAGAAAGCTCTTGAGCAATCCTTTGATGAGCTCAATGCTACTCATGAGAGGCTAATGGAAGCCCATGAGAAGCTTGAGAAGGCCCACACCAAGCTTGAAAAGGCTCACTCCTCCCTCCTTGATCATGCTAAGATTGAGGATGTCGTAGACACATGCAACATAGGAGTTACTTGTGATATTCTTGATGAATCATTCTATACTCCTATTGTTGTTGGTCCCGCTAACCCCTCTTGTAGCTCAAGCAATGCCACATCTACTATTAGTGATGGTTTCACTTGTGATGCCTCACTCATGGTGGAGAATGAGACTCTCAAGAGAGAGGTGAATGAGCTCACTCATGCTTTAGACAAGGCCTATGGTGGAGATGCCCGCTTGCTAAAGTGTTTGGGTAGCCAAAGGTTCTCTCTTAACAAAGAGGGATTGGGCTATACCCCCAAGAATGGCAAGGCGGCCTTTGTCACTCACAAGACTAGTTTTGTGAAGGGCAATGGTCGGTTTTGCTCTAGTTGCAAGCAAGTGGGGCATGAAGAGCAATATTGCAAGAACAAGAAGAATGCTAACATATCCTCTATTTGTTATGATTCTTGTTATTTGCTTATCAAGGGTACTAATGGTGTGAAGGCTAAGTTCATTGGTGCTCCCATTGTTGGCCCAAAAAGAAGAAGGCAATTTGGGTGCCCAAAAGCTTAGTGACTAACCTTGAGGACCCAAAAGGTTTGGGTACCTAAAAAGAATTGATTTGCTTTTGTAGGTCAATTACAAAGCCGGAGGGAGGCATTGGGTGCTTGATAGTGGGTGCACTCAACATATGACCGGGGATTCTAGAATGTTCAAATCAATCTCATCAAGTGGCAATGGTGTTGATAGTATCACGTTCGGTGACAATGGCAAAGGCAAGGTCAAAGGCTTGGGAAAGATTGCAATTACAAATGATATGTCCATCTCCAATGTGTTGCTAGTGGAATCACTCAACTTCAATCTCTTGTCCGTGGCTCAATTGTGTGATCTTGGATTCAAATGCATATTTGGTGTTGATAATGTTGAGATAGTGAGTGTTGATGGAAGCAATTTGATCTTCAAAGGCTTTGATATGAGAATCTCTATCTTGTGGACTTCAATGCTAGTGAAGCTCAATTGACAACATGTTTGATCTCTAAATCAAGCATGGGTTGGCTATGGCATAGAAGGCTAGGACATGTTGGCATGAAGCAACTAAACCGGCTAATCAAGCATGATCTAGTTAGAGGGTTGAAGGATGTGGAGTTTGAGAAAGACAAGCTATGTAGTTCATGTCAAATGGGCAAACAAGTTGGCAACACTCATCCCAACAAGAGCATGATGAGCACAAGCAAGGCATTTGAGTTGTTGCATATGGATCTATTTGGCCCTACCAAGTATGAGAGCATTGGTGGAAACAAATATGGACTTGTGATAGTGGATGACTTCACAAGATACACTTGGGTGTTCTTTTTGCCGACAAGAGCGAAGTGTTTGATACATTCAAGATATTTGTCAAAAGAAGTCAAAATGAGTTTGAAACATCAATCAAGAAAGTGAGAAGTGATAATGGTAGTGAGTTCAAGAATACAAGAATTGAAGAGCTATGTGATGATTTTGGGATCAAGCATCAATTCTCGGCCAAGTACACTCCTCAATCCAATGGGCTAGTTGAAAGGAAGAATAGAACCTTGATTGACACGGCAAGATCAATGTTGAGTGAATACAATGTGGATCATTCATTTTGGGCCGAAGCAATCAATACCGCCAACTATTGCTCAAATAGGCTCTATTGTCATAGGCTATTGGAGAAGACACCATATGAGTTGTTGAATGGAAGAAAGCCCAACATTGCATACTTTAGAGTGTTTGGATGCAAATGCTACATTCTCAAGAAGGGAACTCGATTGAGAAAATTTGAGAAGAAGTGTGATGAAGGATTCCTACTCGGTTACTCCACTACAAGCAAAGCATATAGAGTTTGGAATCTCACTCATGGCATAGTTGAGGAAGTACATGATGTTGAATTTGATGAAACCAAAGGCTCTCAAGATGAAGAAGAAAACCTTGATGATGTGAGAGGTACTCAATTGATTCAAGCCATGAAGGAAATGGATGTTGGGGACATTAGGCCAACTCAAGTAGTGGATGTTGAAGATGACAAAGATCAAGTGATCACATCTCCAAATGTGCAAGCTAGTAGTTCTCAAGTCCAAACTCAAGCTAGTGGTTCTCAATTGCTAGATCAAGTGGCTAGTACATCATCTCAACCAAGTGATCAACCTAGTTCAAGTGCTCAACCTCATGTTCTCCAACCAACTCATATTGCAAGGGATCATCCTCTTGATCAAGTGGTTGGTGATATTAGAAGTGGTGTGCAAACAAGATCAAGATTGGCATCATTTTGTGAACACTATACATTTGTCTCATCCATAGAACCAAAGAAGATTGATGAAGCTTTGATGGATTGTGATTGGGTCAATGCCATGCATGAAGAGCTCAACAACTTTGAAAGAAATCAAGTTTGGGAACTAGTTGAGCGTCCAAAGAATTACAATGTCATTGGTACCAAGTGGGTATTCGGAACAAGCAAGATCAAGATGGCATAGTTGTGAGAAACAAAGCAAGATTGGTAGCACAAGGATATACTCAAGTGGAGGGTCTTGACTTTGGAGAAACATATGCACCGGTAGCAAGATTGGAGGCAATTAGAATCTTATTAGCCTATGCTTGTGCCCACAACATCAAGCTATATCAAATGGATGTGAAAAGTGCTTTCTTGAATGGATTCATCAATGAACTAGTGTATGTTGAGCAACCCCGGGATTTGAAGATGTCAAGAAGCCCAACCATGTCTACAAGTTGAAGAAGGTTTCTCTATGGCTTGAAGCAAGCTCCAAGGGCATGGTATGAGAGATTGAGAGATTTCTTGCTCTCTAAAGGGTTCAAGATGGGAAAGGTTGATAACACTCTCTTCACCAAGAAGATTGGAATTGACTTGTTTGTGTTGCAAATCTATGTGGATGATATCATCTTTGGATCAACCAACCAAGAATTTTGTAAAGAGTTTGGAAACATGATGGCAAAGGAATTTGAGATGTCAATGATTGGAGAGCTCAGCTATTTCCTTGGTCTACAAATCAAGCAATTGAAGAAAGGCACATTTGTGAGTCAAAGCAAATACATCAAGGACATGTTGAAGAAGTTTGGAATGGAGAAAGCCAAGTCAATTGGGACACCAATGGGAACAAATGGTCATCTTGACTTGGATGCAAGTGGCGACATGGTAGATCAAAAATTGTATCGGTCAATGATTGGAAGCCAACTCTATGTGACCGCTTCTAGGCCGGATGTCATGTTTAGTGTGTGCATGTGTGCAAGGTTTCAAGCTTCACCAAGAGAAAGTCACTTGAAGGCAACCAAAAGGATATTAAGATATCTTAAGCATACACCTAATGTTGGATTGTGGTATCCCAAGGGGTCAGACTTTGAGTTGATTGGATATTCGGACTCCGACTATGCGGGATGTAAGGTGGATAGAAAGAGCACTAGTGGAACATGCCAATTGCTAGGAAGGTCACTTGTCTCATGGTCATCCAAGAAATAAAATAGTGTTGCACTCTCTACCGCCGAAGCCGAATACATTAGTGCGGGGAGTTGTTGTGCTCAATTGCTATGGATGAAGGCCACTTTGAAGGATTTTGGAATCAAATTTGGACAAGTGCCTTTGCTATGTGACAATGAAAGTGCCGTGAAGATCACCACCAATCCGGTGCAACATTCAAGAACAAAGCACATTGACATAAGGCATCACTTCATTAGAGATCACCAAGCAAAAGGGGACATTTCTATTGAGAGTGTTGGCACCGATGATCAACTTGCCGATATCTTTACCAAGCCACTTGATGAGAAGAGATTTTGCACATTGAGAAATGAATTGAACATTCTTGACTTCTCCAACATGAGATGAACGCACCCCCATTATATGACACGCCTCTCCTTCGACTAAAGCAAAGGTGAAATTGATTGGCATATTGCATTCATTCTTGCTAAGGACTTGCTTAGAACATATAGATATGATCTAGTAACATCTCTTGTTGAATTAGGCGCATTCATGAAAACAAAATGATTTTGAGTCCATATTATGCCACTATTGCTTCTATGTCGTGCATGATCTAGTGGCTAAATATGACTTGTTCATGAGAATGTGAACCTAGTGTTTGATCTAGTTAAATGAGCAAGAAAGGATTTAGTTCAACATTGACAAGATAACCATTGAAAGATGTGTGAAGAAGCTTGTCATTAGTTCAAACCGAACTAAATTACTTATGCAAGTTTGCTAGTTTGAACCACAAGAGAAGGAAGTTTGTGGAAACAAGTGATCCTCAACTTTAAGTGATCATCTCTCTACTCCATGCTCCCACCATGATTTCAAGTCCATACCAAGCATGATCATAACTCTTTATGGTCATTGATGACAAAGGGGGAGAGATTAGAGCAAAGATATGCATCAAGGGGGAGAGAGAATGAAGGTTGAAGAATGGAGAGGGATAAAAAAAAATTTGAAGCATACAAGTAGGGGGAGCAAGCTCATGAATATGATTGATTGCATTTGGTTGTGCACATTCATGTGGTTGCTTGCATTGCACTTAGACTCGTATATCTCATAAGTGGTATCTCTTTTGCTTGTGTGGTGCTTGCCAGTATAGAACTTGATTGATGAATTGACTACTAGCATGTATAGGCTCTAGCTAGTTGTAGAGTGGTTTTTTCCAAGAGGTATCTAGAAATCGTGCTTATAATGTTGATCTTACGAGGTTTCTAGCCTTTTTGTTCTATCTAGCTAGGTAATTGGTGCTAAGGATGGTTTATGATGTGCACTCCGATAGTATCACGCTTCAAAGGTCCATTCTATACATCTTAGCATCAATTTGGTAGAAATGACTCTCCCAAAACCTCTTTTTCTATCATGTGTGTAAAGCTTCGAAATCCAAACTCTTAGCACACATGTAGGGGGAGCCATAGCTACCAAATGTGTTTTACATGACTTGTCCAATTCTTCTTCACAAGCTCAAATTGCTTGGACAAGTGGTGTAAAGCCAAATATATATTCATTTTCATATCTTTGTGAAGGTTGTCATCAATTACCAAAAAGGGGGAGATTGAAAGCCCTAGTTTGGTTTTGGCTAATTGATGAAACCTAGGACTAACCCTATTGCTAAGTGTGTAGCATTAGAGAAAGGGGAGGTCCAAGCCAAGTGGTGGAAAGGTGATCAAGATGGTGGAGATGACCACGAGTGATCAAGTACCACACTTGGAGATGAGGAGCAAGATGGAATGCTAGAGGCAAAGGTATATATTAGGGCATTTCCATTTTGCCGGCCATAGGCGAGTAGAGAAGTTGATGGCCGGGTTTAGGATTGATAACCGTACTATTAAGAGGGGCAATGTCGCGCAATATCGGTTATCTAAGTGCCACTAGGTGAGCAATGACTTTGCATATGCATTAGGGACCTAGTGTGCATGCTAACTCTTGCAAAATTCATTTGAGAATGCTAACACACATGCACAAGTGGTGAGACACTTTGGTGTTGGCACATGAGAGCAAGAGGTGATGGTGTTTGGGTGTGGAACCCTCCCGCCGAGCTCGCGAGGCGGGACTCGGAAGTTTTCGGACAAAATGGGGTCACTCTGTGGTGACCGGACGCTGTCCTGGTAGGGACCGGACGCGTCCGGTCAAATCTTGGTGTCCGGCGTTTTTCAGGAGTCACCGGACGCCGCTTTCGGCCGGACGCTCCGGTGCCGCGTCCGGTCGACCTGCTGAGCTATGGTTTGTTCGACGGACTCGGGCGCGTCCGGTCGGCGTGGTTTCGACGCGCGTCCCGTCCGGTTTTTCATGTTTTGGACCTCTCTGAGTTGTGACCGGACTCGCTGAGCTGAGCGTCCGGTCGTGTCGTCGGACGCGTCCGGTCGTTGCTGACATCGCGCGGGCAGGTGCTGGCCGTTGGGCGCGAAGTATAGAATTCAAACGGCTAGTACACGTGGCCCTTAATGTTGGACCGGACGGTGGACCCGGGACGCGTCCGTCCGTATGCGTTTCGGGCGTCCGGTCAATCAGTGATGAGCTGGTTTTGAGGGTAACGGCTAGGTGTCTTTGTGGGCGCCTATATAAGGTGTTTGGCCGGCTTTGGGGGATCTCTTGGCACTTTGACACTCTTGACATCCCCTAGAGCTAAGCAAACCTTCTCCCACACTTTGCACTCACTTTGGTTGATCTAGAGAGTGATTGGGAGAGCTTCTAGTGCATTTGCCTTGTGATTGAGCATCTAGTGGCACTAGTGAGCGTTCTTGCTGCGATTGAGCTTATTACTCTTGGTGATTGCCGTCACCTAGACGGTTGGAGCAGCGAGCCGGAGTTGAGCAAGCTTGAAGGTTGTTCTTGGCCACTCCGGAGGTGATTGTGAGGGGTTTTTGATCCTTCCCCGTGGGAGATCGCGAAAGGAATCCTTAGTGGAATCTCGTGTCATTGAGTTACCCTCACTTTGTGTGAGTTCTTGTGGCGCCCGGTGAGGGCTTGGCTTGTGAGGCCAATTAGCCACCGAACTACCGAGTGTGTGGTCGACACAACGGGGAGTAGCGTGCCGGCAAGCACGTGAACCTCGGGATAAATCTTGTGTCCCTCGGTGTTCTTGTGTGGCTTGATCCTTCGAGATCAACTTGGATTTCTCTATTGGATCATCTCTTCGGGTTTCATTGAATTGACAAGACGGTGATTGGTCATCTTCCCGAAGGCTCGGTTTGCACACTTAGTTTCTCTCTCACTTTACATTTGTGCAAAGTAGTGTATTAGGTTGTGTAGCTTAGTTGTTTTGCTAAGGACCATACTCTTAGTGTGCCTAGTGTATTAGGTTGGCTAGAATTGGTTAGGATTGGCTTGCAACCCCCACTAGGCTAGCGCAACACTCGCTTCACCATTTATTATACTAACCGGTTTGTTTAGTGCTTTGTAGATTTTTAATTAGGCTATTCACCCCCCCTTCTAGCCATTTAGGACCTTTCAAGTGGTATCAGAGCCGAGGTCACCGCTAATCAAGGCTTAACATCCTTCGGTGTTAAAATGGCTCAAGTCAACCATATCAACCATGTTGGGAAGCCGCCGCACTTCGATGGCACCGGTTATGATCATTGGAAGCGCAAGATGTGTGCATACTTGAAATCACTCAACCGGAAGGTTTGGGAGGTTGTTGACAAGGACTTTGCCGTGATTGATCCCGCCGATCCAACTCCAAGAGAAGAAGAGAAGCTCCAATTCAATGACATTGCAATCAACACATTCTATGAAGCCTTGGAGTCAAAGGTGTTTGAGCAAATCAAGGATTTGGAGAGGGCTCATGATGTGTGGACAAGGTTGGAAGAAACATATGAGGGCACACAAGCCGTGAAGAGTGCCAAGCTATATATTCTCAAGGACAAGCTCTCTAGCTTCAAGATGCAAGATGATGAGAGTGTGCCGGAGATGTATCACCGCCTCCAAGTGATTGTCAATGACTTGAAGAGTTTGGGCGAGAAGGTGGAGAATGCGGACTTCTCTCACAAGTTCCTAAGATGTCTACCATCAAGATTTGAAGTCTTGGTCACAATGCTAGTGAGAGAAGGGTTGGACACCAAGACCCCTAACCAAGTACTAGGTGAGGTGATCACAAATGACACCTACCGTGTGGAACGGGAAGGGGGCTCCCAAAAAGGATGAGAAGAAGGACAAAGAAAAGAAGAAAGACAAGGAAGTGGTTGCATTCAAGGCTACTTCATCAAGAGGCAAAAAGAAGCAAGAATCAAGTGATGAAGCTAGCACAAGCTCAAGTGAGGTGGATGATAAAGCAATGGCTCTTCTTGTGCGCAAATTTGGCAAGTTCATGAAGAAAAAGGGCTATGGTGCAAGAAAGACCAAGAGATGCTTTCGGTGCAAGAGCAAAGATCACTTCATTGCCGATTGTCCTCTTTCTAGTGATGATGATAGTGATGAGGATGACAAGAAGAAGAAGAAGAACAAGAAAGAGAGGAAGGACAAGAAGGAAAAGAAGGAGAAGAAGCTTGAGTTCAAGAAGAAGAAGAAGGGGCAATCTTATTGTGTCACATGGGATAGTGATGCCTCAAGTGATAGTGATGATGAGAGTGAAGATGACAAGAAGTCAAGGAAGAAGGCATTTGCTAGTCTTGCCATCCCCAACAAGCCTTCACTCTTCGACTCTCCATCGACATGCTTAATGGCCAAGCCATCCAAGGTACAATCCGATGATGAGAGTGATAGTGAGAGTGATGATGATGAGGAGTACTCAAAAGAGGACCTCATGAGCATGCTACGAGATGCTCACTCTTACATTGAGGAAAAGAGGAAGGAGTGCAAAGAGTTGCGCAAGAGCAAGAAAGCTCTTGAGCAATCCTTTGATGAGCTCAATGCTACTCATGAGAGGCTAATGGAAGCCCATGAGAAGCTTGAGAAGGCCCACACCAAGCTTGAAAAGGCTCACTCCTCCCTCCTTGATCATGCTAAGATTGAGGATGTCGTGAGACACATGCAACATAGGAGTTACTTGTGATATTCTTGATGAATCATTCTATACTCCTATTGTTGTTGGTCCCGCTAACCCCTCTTGTAGCTCAAGCAATGCCACATCTACTATTAGTGATGGTTTCACTTGTGATGCCTCACTCATGGTGGAGAATGAGACTCTCAAGAGAGAGGTGAATGAGCTCACTCATGCTTTAGACAAGGCCTATGGTGGAGATGCCCGCTTGCTAAAGTGTTTGGGTAGCCAAAGGTTCTCTCTTAACAAAGAGGGATTGGGCTATACCCCCAAGAATGGCAAGGCGGCCTTTGTCACTCACAAGACTAGTTTTGTGAAGGGCAATGGTCGGTTTTGCTCTAGTTGCAAGCAAGTGGGGCATGAAGAGCAATATTGCAAGAACAAGAAGAATGCTAACATATCCTCTATTTGTTATGATTCTTGTTATTTGCTTATCAAGGGTACTAATGGTGTGAAGGCTAAGTTCATTGGTGCTCCCATTGTTGGCCCAAAGAAGAAGGCAATTTAGGTGCCCAAAAGCTTAGTGACTAACCTTGGAGGACCCAAAAGGTTTGGGTACCTAAAAAAGAATTGATTTGCTTTTGTAGGTCAATTACAAAGCCGGAGGGAGGCATTGGGTGCTTGATAGTGGGTGCACTCAACATATGACCGGGGATTCTAGAATGTTCAAATCAATCTCATCAAGTGGCAATGGTGTTGATAGTATCACGTTCGGTGACAATGGCAAAGGCAAGGTCAAAGGCTTGGGAAAGATTGCAATTACAAATGATATGTCCATCTCCAATGTGTTGCTAGTGGAATCACTCAACTTCAATCTCTTGTCCGTGGCTCAATTGTGTGATCTTGGATTCAAATGCATATTTGGTGTTGATAATGTTGAGATAGTGAGTGTTGATGGAAGCAATTTGATCTTCAAAGGCTTTGATATGAGAATCTCTATCTTGTGGACTTCAATGCTAGTGAAGCTCAATTGACAACATGTTTGATCTCTAAATCAAGCATGGGTTGGCTATGGCATAGAAGGCTAGGACATGTTGGCATGAAGCAACTAAACCGGCTAATCAAGCATGATCTAGTTAGAGGGTTGAAGGATGTGGAGTTTGAGAAAGACAAGCTATGTAGTTCATGTCAAATGGGCAAACAAGTTGGCAACACTCATCCCAACAAGAGCATGATGAGCACAAGCAAGGCATTTGAGTTGTTGCATATGGATCTATTTGGCCCTACCAAGTATGAGAGCATTGGTGGAAACAAATATGGACTTGTGATAGTGGATGACTTCACAAGATACACTTGGGTGTTCTTTCTTGCCGACAAGAGCGAAGTGTTTGATACATTCAAGATATTTGTCAAAAGAAGTCAAAATGAGTTTGAAACATCAATCAAGAAAGTGAGAAGTGACAATGGTAGTGAGTTCAAGAATACAAGAATTGAAGAGCTATGTGATGATTTTGGGATCAAGCATCAATTCTCGGCCAAGTACACTCCTCAATCCAATGGGCTAGTTGAAAGGAAGAATAGAACCTTGATTGACATGGCAAGATCAATGTTGAGTGAATACAATGTGGATCATTCATTTTGGGCCGAGCAAGCAATCAATACCGCCAACTATTGCTCAAATAGGCTCTATTGTCATAGGCTATTGGAGAAGACACCATATGAGTTGTTGAATGGAAGAAAGCCCAACATTGCATACTTTAGAGTGTTTGGATGCAAATGCTACATTCTCAAGAAGGGAACTCGATTGAGAAAATTTGAGAAGAAGTGTGATGAAGGATTCCTACTCGGTTACTCCACTACAAGCAAAGCATATAGAGTTTGGAATCTCACTCATGGCATAGTTGAGGAAGTACATGATGTTGAATTTGATGAAACCAAAGGCTCTCAAGATGAAGAAGAAAACCTTGATGATGTGAGAGGTACTCAATTGATTCAAGCCATGAAGGAAATGGATGTTGGGGACATTAGGCCAACTCAAGTAGTGGATGTTGAAGATGACAAAGATCAAGTGATCACATCTCCAAATGTGCAAGCTAGTAGTTCTCAAGTCCAAACTCAAGCTAGTGGTTCTCAATTGCTAGATCAAGTGGCTAGTACATCATCTCAACCAAGTGATCAACCTAGTTCAAGTGCTCAACCTCATGTTCTCCAACCAACTCATATTGCAAGGGATCATCCTCTTGATCAAGTGGTTGGTGATATTAGAAGTGGTGTGCAAACAAGATCAAGATTGGCATCATTTTGTGAACACTATACATTTGTCTCATCCATAGAACCAAAGAAGATTGATGAAGCTTTGATGGATTGTGATTGGGTCAATGCCATGCATGAAGAGCTCAACAACTTTGAAAGAAATCAAGTTTGGGAACTAGTTGAGCGTCCAAAGAATTACAATGTCATTGGTACCAAGTGGGTATTCGGAACAAGCAAGATCAAGATGGCATAGTTGTGAGAAACAAAGCAAGATTGGTAGCACAAGGATATACTCAAGTGGAGGGTCTTGACTTTGGAGAAACATATGCACCGGTAGCAAGATTGGAGGCAATTAGAATCTTATTAGCCTATGCTTGTGCCCACAACATCAAGCTATATCAAATGGATGTGAAAAGTGCTTTCTTGAATGGATTCATCAATGAACTAGTGTATGTTGAGCAACCCCCGGGATTTGAAGATGTCAAGAAGCCCAACCATGTCTACAAGTTGAAGAAGGCTCTCTATGGCTTGAAGCAAGCTCCAAGGGCATGGTATGAGAGATTGAGAGATTTCTTGCTCTCTAAAGGGTTCAAGATGGGAAAGGTTGATAACACTCTCTTCACCAAGAAGATTGGAATTGACTTGTTTGTGTTGCAAATCTATGTGGATGATATCATCTTTGGATCAACCAACCAAGAATTTTGTAAAGAGTTTGGAAACATGATGGCAAAGGAATTTGAGATGTCAATGATTGGAGCTCAGCTATTTCCTTGGTCTACAAATCAAGCAATTGAAGAAAGGCACATTTGTGAGTCAAAGCAAATACATCAAGGACATGTTGAAGAAGTTTGGAATGGAGAAAGCCAAGTCAATTGGGACACCAATGGGAACAAATGGTCATCTTGACTTGGATGCAAGTGGCGACATGGTAGATCAAAAATTGTATCGGTCAATGATTGGAAGCCTACTCTATGTGACCGCTTCTAGGCCGGATGTCATGTTTAGTGTGTGCATGTGTGCAAGGTTTCAAGCTTCACCAAAAGTCACTTGAAGGCAACCAAAAGGATATTAAGATATCTTAAGCATACACCTAATGTTGGATTGTGGTATCCCAAGGGGTCAGACTTTGAGTTGATTGGATATTCGGACTCCGACTATGCGGGATGTAAGGTGGATAGAAAGAGCACTAGTGGAACATGCCAATTGCTAGGAAGGTCACTTGTCTCATGGTCATCCAAGAAATAAAATAGTGTTGCACTCTCTACCGCCGGCCGAATACATTAGTGGGGGGAGTTGTTGTGCTCAATTGCTATGGATGAAGGCCACTTTGAAGGATTTTGGAATCAAATTTGGACAAGTGCCTTTGCTATGTGACAATGAAAGTGCCGTGAAGATCACCACCAATCCGGTGCAACATTCAAGAACAAAGCACATTGACATAAGGCATCACTTCATTAGAGATCACCAAGCAAAAGGGACATTTCTATTGAGAGTGTTGGCACCGATGATCAACTTGCCGATATCTTTACCAAGCCACTTGATGAGAAGAGATTTTGCACATTGAGAAATGAATTGAACATTCTTGACTTCTCCAACATGAGATGAACGCACCCCCATTATATGACATGCCTCTCCTTCGACTAAAGCAAAGGTGAAATTGATTGGCATATTGCATTCATTCTTGCTAAGGACTTGCTTAGAACATATAGATATGATCTAGTAACATCTCTTGTTGAATTAGGCGCATTCATGAAAACAAAATGATTTTTGAGTCCATATTATGCCACTATTGCTTCTACGCCGTGCATGATCTAGTGGCTAAATATGACTTGTTCATGAGAATGTGAACCTAGTGTTTGATCTAGTTAAATGAGCAAGAAAGGATTTAGTTCAACATTGACAAGATAACCATTGAAAGATGTGTGAAGAAGCTTGTCATTAGTTCAAACCGAACTAAATTACTTATGCAAGTTTGCTAGTTTGAACCACAAGAGAAGGAAGTTTGTGGAAACAAGTGATCCTCAACTTTAAGTGATCATCTCTCTACTCCATGCTCCCACCATGATTTCAAGTCCATACCAAGCATGATCATAACTCTTTATGGTCATTGATGACAAAGGGGGGAGAGATTAGAGCAAAGATATGCATCAAGGGGAGAGAGAATGAAGGTTGAAGAATGGAGAGGGATAAAAAAAAAATTTGAAGCATACAAGTAGGGGGAGCAAGCTCATGAATATGATTGATTGCATTTGGTTGTGCACATTCATGTGGTTGCTTGCATTGCACTTAGACTCGTATATCTCATAAGTGGTATCTCTTTTGCTTGTGTGGTGCTTGCCAGTATAGAACTTGATTGATGAATTGACTACTAGCATGTATAGGCTCTAGCTAGTTGTAGAGTGGTTTTTTCCAAGAGGTATCTAGAAATCGTGCTTATAATGTTGATCTTACGAGGTTTCTAGCCTTTTTGTTCTATCTAGCTAGGTAATTGGTGCTAAGGATGGTTTATGATGTGCACTCCGATAGTATCACGCTTCAAAGGTCCATTCTATACATCTTAGCATCAATTTGGTAGAAATGACTCTCCCAAAACCTCTTTTTCTATCATGTGTGTAAAGCTTCGAAATCCAAACTCTTAGCACACATGTAGGGGAGCCATAGCTACCAAATGTGTTTTTACATGACTTGTCCAATTCTTCTTCACAAGCTCAAATTGCTTGGACAAGTGGTGTAAAGCCAAATATATATTCATTTTCATATCTTTGTGAAGGTTGTCATCAATTACCAAAAAGGGGGAGATTGAAAGCCCTAGTTTGGTTTTGGCTAATTGATGAAACCTAGGACTAACCCTATTGCTAAGTGTGTAGCATTAGAGAAAAGGGGAGGTCCAAGCCAAGTGGTGGAAAGGTGATCAAGATGGTGGAGATGACCACGAAAGTGATCAAGTACCACACTTGGAGATGAGGAGCAAGATGGAATGCTAGAGGCAAAGGTATATATTAGGGCATTTCCATTTTGCCGGCCATAAAGTAGTAGAGAAGTTGATGGCCGGGTTTAGGATTGATAACCGTACTATTAAGAGGGGCAATGTCGCGCAATATCGGTTATCTAAGTGCCACTAGGTGAGCAATGACTTTGCATATGCATTAGGGACCTAGTGTGCATGCTAACTCTTGCAAAATTCATTTGAGAATGCTAACACACATGCACAAGTGGTGAGACACTTTGGTGTTGGCACATGAGAGCAAGAGGTGATGGTGTTTGGGTGTGGAACCCTCCCCGCCCGAGCTCGTAGGCGGGACTCGAAGTTTTCCGGACAAAATGGGGTCACTACAGGGTGACCGGACGCTGTTTGGTAGGGACCGGACGTCGCCCCGGTCAGAGTGCCGTGTCGGCGTTTTTCGAGGAATCACCGGGACGCTGGCTCGGCCGGACGCTCCGGTGCAGCGTCCGGTCGACCGGCTGAAGCATGGTTTGTTCTGACCGGACTCGGGCGTGTCCGTCAGCGGCGTGGCTCAGACATGTCCGGTCAGGTTTTTCATGTTTTGGACCTCTACGAGTTGTGACGGACTACCGCTGGTGAACGTCCGGTCGTGTCGTCCGACGCGTCCGGGTCGTTGCTGACATCTCAAGGCGGGTGTGTGCTGGCCGTTGGGCGTATAGTATGAATTCAAACGGGACTAGTACACGCGGGCCTTTAATGTTGGGCCGGACGGTGGACCCGGGGACGTCGCCCGGTCAGGGGCGTTCGGGCGTCCGGTCGACGCTAGATGAGCTTGGGTTTTGAGGGTAACGGCTAGGTGTCTTTGTGGGCGCCTATATAAGGTGTTTGGCCGGCTTTGGGGGATCTCTCTTGGCACTTTGACACTCTTGACATCCCCTAGAGCTAAGCAAACCTTCTCCCACACTTTGCACTCACTTTGGTTGATCTAGAGAGTGATTGGGAGAGCTTCTAGTGCATTTGCCTTGTGATTGAGCATCTAGTGGCACTAGTGAGCGTTCTTTTTTGCGATTGAGCTTATTACTCTTGGTGATTGCCGTCACCTAGACGGTTGGAGCAGCGAGCCGGAGTTGAGCAAGCTTGAAGGTTGTTCTTGGCCACTCCGGAGGTGATTGTGAGGGGTTTTTGATCCTTCCCCGTGGGAGATCGCGAAAGGAATCCTTAGTGGAATCGTGTCATTGAGTTACCCTCACTTTGTGTGAGTTCTTGTGGCGCCGGTGAGGGCTTGGCTTGTGAGGCCAATTAGCCACCGAACTACCGAAAGTGTGTGGTCGATTAATAACGGGGAGTAGCGTGCCGGCAAGCGCGTGAACCTCGGGATAAATCTTGTGTCCCTCGGTGTTCTTGTGTGGCTTGATCCTTCGAGATCAACTTGGATTTCTATTGGATCATCTCTTCGGGTTTCATTGAATTGACAAGGCGGTGATTGGTCATCTTCCGAAGGCTCGGTTTGCACACTTAGTTTCTCTCTCACTTTACATTTGTGCAAAGTAGTGTATTAGGTTGTGTAGCTTAGTTGTTTTGCTAAGGACCATACTCTTAGTGTGCCTAGTGTATTAGGTTGGCTAGAATT
>JADLZL010007381.1:0-108851 GCA_015844335.1 Chrysopogon serrulatus
AGTCTAGTCTTATTCCTAACAACCACCCAATCTTTACTCGCTTTGTTCTTAAACACCTATTTTATACCTATGGGATGACACTGCGGAGGTGGAGGAACTAAGACCAGACTTGATTTCTATCAAAGTTTTATAACTCCTCATGCATAGCATTAACCCAATCGGGATCGATAAAAGCGTGTCCAACATCTCGGGGCTCAAAAGAAGCAACAAATATAGAATGAGCAAAATGTGAGATAGTATAGGACTGGACCGCGTGACTCGCGGGTCAATATCACCAATCATCGTGCGAACGGGGGTGGCGACGCCGAATGTGTCGTGGAGCCTCTCTCGGAAGAAGTCGCCCCCCTCAACGGCCGGTGGTGCCTCCTCAGGTGCAGGCCCAAGCAGCCGAGGAAGCCGCTCGAACGGTCCCCAAGAAGTGGAAGTAGAGGGGTCTCGGGTCCGTGAGCTGAAGAAGTAGTCGCCGCAGCTCGATAGGGGCAGCCGGTGGAGTCGGCTCGGGATCACCCCAATCGGCATCGTCCTGCTTCTCCTCCACAAAAATGCTTTCACTAAGCTCTTCATCACCTGCATGCTCAAAGACAGGGGTTATACAAGGCATAGTTTCATCGAATGTGACCTCGCAGGTCTCCATAACACGGTTAGTTTCAAGGTTAAGTACTTGATAAGCTCTAGAATGCAAAGCATAACCAAGAAAGATACCGTCGGAGGACCTGGACTCAAATTTGTCCAAATTACCTTGTTTCAAGATGAAGCACTTACACCCAAACACCCTGAAATGACTCACTTTAGGTAACCTCCCAAATCGCAACTCATAAGAAGTTTTCTTCGTAAACGCACGGAGAAAAATGCGATTGGAAACATGGCAAGCTGTGTTGATTGCTTCAGTCTAAAACCTCCTAGGAGTCCTATGCTTATCGAGCATCGTCCTAGCCATCTCGACAAGGGTCCGATTCTTGCGCTCAACAAAGCCATTTTGTTGCGGGACGTAAGGTAAGAAAAACTGGTGCTCAAGACCCAAAGACTTGCAAAAGGTTTCAAAATGAGTGTTCTTAAATTCTGTGCCATTGTCACTGCGAATAGCTCTCATGGTATTCTTAGGGAACTCATTTCTCAACCGAAGAATCAAATCTCGAGCATGTGAAAAAGCCTCATCCTTACTCTCCATGAAAAACATCCAAGAGTATCTCGAAAATCATCCACAATCACTAGAACGTACCACTTTTCACCTTCTGACCGAACCCGAGCTGGACCAACTGTGTCCATGTGAAGTAGCTCACTGGGTTCCTTGGTCATGATTTGGTTCACAGGTGGGTGAGAAGCGGCTACCATCTTTCCATGATGACAAGGATGACAAACAAGATCCTTCTCAAATTTTAACCTGGGCAATCCTTAGATTAAGCCAAGTGAGCTCAACCTAGAAAGAAGGTCAAAGCTCAAATGACCAAGTCTCCTATGCCACTTCCAAAGCTCAGAAGAGGATCCAGCCACCAAACAGCGGGAAGAGTCAAATAAGTGAGAAAATTCAGCTCGAAAGACACGGCCAAATGGGACGATCCGACAAATAAGATCTCTCTGAGAGTCAAGAACTCGAGAAAAGCCATGTTTAAAGCGCACTTCAAAGCCGTCCTCAAGGAGTTGTGAAACAGAGAGCAAATTGAAATGCAAGTTCGAGACCAAAACAACATCCTTGAGAACAAAGCTTTCGTTAACCCGAATGGTTCCACGAGAGACCACTTTACCTTTGCTATTATCCTCGAATGTGATGTACTCCTTGTGTTGCACGGGGTTGAGGCTGAAGAACCATTTTGAACTTCCGGTCATGTGGCGTGAACATCCAGAATCAATGAGCCATATGTTCTCCAAACCTCCATCCTACATCAATAAAAAGACATAGGATGAGCAAATGGCACACCACTGGGGTTAGAAAATTGAGAAGGATACCAGTGATGCATCATTTGCCCTGAAAAAGTGTTAGGAAAAACACCAAACATGGCATATCCCATTTGAGGAAAGCGATCACCACGAGAGGGAAAACGTGGTCCGCTAGAGCTGTGGGACACAAAAGTATTGCCATGAAGTTCATAGTCATATTGACCATGACCCGAACCTCGCCGTGCACGACCACCACGTGGTCTCATAGCCTGAGGCCTAGCACCTTGAGGCATTGCACCTCTAGGCCTAGTAGTGCGCCTCTGAACAGGTGGTACATGTACACCATGGGGAGGACGGTACATGTTCTAGTTGTTCAACTCATACTCACGCCTCTCATCTCTCTTCCTCCTAAAGTAAAACTCAACCAAGTGACCATCCCTATGGCAATACTCACAGTGATACACCTCTCTCTTAGGTGTTTGGCTCACTTTCTTGTGGGTATGGTTCATTCTTGGAGGTGACTTAGCTTTAGGAAGGGGCTCCTCAGAGATGGAAGGGAGTGTGTTAAGTGGGTTCCTTAGATGGTTCAGTTTTGAAATCCACACTTGTTTCTGAGGTGGAGCTTTTGGAGGTTCTTCAAACACTTCATCCTTGGTGGGAGCCACAAGTGGCTTAGGTGTTGTGATTTTAAGAAGCTTGGGAGTAGTGGTAGGTTTTTCACTCGGGAGCACAACACTACACTCACCAACTTTGCCATAAAGATCATCACTCTTCCCACCTGAAGCAAAGTCTAATCCCGGTCCACCAATTCCCCTCCTGAATTGGTTGACCATCATGCCAAGTTGCGGCTCACTGCAAAACACCCAACTCAAGATGGTCCGAAGGTATGTGTTTTCCTCCTCGGTACGCACCTTGTCATGCTGGCAATTGGTAATCTCTAGCTCTAAACCCTCACAAAGTGCACACTTAGCCACACTAGTGCTATCTGAGTTGGCCTTCTCAAGTAAGGCAAGCTTGGCATTCTTCTCTGCAAACTCAGATTGCAAGTCTGAGCAAGACTTGCATGCACCCAACAAAACAGGTGAAGCACGCACACTATCAAACTCATCAACCACTCAGCGTACTTAGACTACAGACTAGCAAGATCAGCCATGTAAACGCTGCAAAACTCACACTCTGGCTCGTCAGACACTATAGGAGTGTTCTTAACTATCTCAAGCTCCTTAAGCGCATCTTCTAGCTTAGCCTTGTACTCTTTCCTATCACTAGCAGCACGCTTAAGCAACTTATCCTGATGAAGCAAAGTAGCAGTCAAGTCATCAACCTCAGCGACAAGAGCATCGATGGGAGGTGATACCTTAGATGTGTCGTCGTCGTCGCTGGGAGCATCCCTCTTGCCGCCCTCCACCTCCTCACCAAGTGCCATGGTGCAGAAGCCTCCATGGGTGGAGTCGGCGAAGAAGCAGAGTCCGTTCAGCTTATCCTCGACCTTCCTCTCGGACTCGCCGCCGCTCGAAGAGGAAGATGCATGCTCGTCATCGGAGTCGAGGTCGCTGAGGGAGGCGAGGAAGGCGCGCTTTCTTGCCTTGAACTTCTTCACGAACTTGCGCTTCATCGCTTCCTTGTCAAAGCCTTCTTTGGACTTGTGCTTGCCGGAGGTGTACTCGCGCTTCTCCTTGTGCTTGTCGGAGGTGGACTTACCGAAGGAGTGCTTGTTCCGCTTTGGGGATTGGCGGCAAGTGGTGGTCGTGGTCGCCCGCATCCATAGCATCCATCCTTCGGTCCACCCCACCGGTGATTCAAGCGGTTGTTGTGGAACCGCGAGAACCGGCTGATGACGAGAGCCAGCTCATCGTCTCCGAGCACGTCCAACTGCTCCTCTGTCACTGTGATCAAGGAATACAAGGCAAACATCGCAGAGGAGGGGTTAGCGGAAGAACTAGAGATACCTTTACCTGACACCAGCGCCATAGTCGGAGCAGAGGGGTTACGGATCTTGGCATGGGTCTGATTGTTGATCTCACTAGACTTGAGCTTGCTGAACAGCTCATCCACCGTGAGAGTCGCATAGTTGGGTGACTCAACCAAGTCCTGAAACTTCGAATCCCAAACCCTCCGATCTAGGGCGTGTAGTAATTTGAGAGCCCTCTTGTGATCATTATAGGGTAGCTGAGCCCTATTTGCTCGCATCTTGTTCACAATCGACTGAAAGTGAGAAAACATCGAATCGATGGTCTCACCATCCAACTGAGTGAAGTTCTCATACTCCCGCTTGTATGTTTCAAAAAGTCTGGTCTTAACTTGGGGAGTTCCCTCGTGATAGCTCTGAAGCTTCACCCAGATCTCTCGAGCGGTAGTATAGTGAGAAACTCGCTCAAACTCAGAAGGAGAGAGACTCGAAAAGAGAGCATTGCGAGCTTTGCTATTGGCATCGTGTTGCTCTATTTGCTCTTGACCAACACGAGCGGGAAGAACAACATAATTCGGATCCTCGCAAATTTCCCAAACCCGTGAGCCAAGACTCTGGATATACGCCAACATGCGTATCTTCCAGTAGGGGTAATTTGATCCATCGAAAAATGGCGGCTTGCCCGAACCGCGCTCCATGTCGCCTTCTAGCGGATCACGAACCGGTTAGGGTTGAATGATCCTTAACCGGCTCTGATACCAATTGAAGGACCGAGAGTGGCGACCAGAGGGGGGTGAATGGGAGCCTAAAATTTCTTTCAAAACTTTTGACCAAGTGTCCCAAATTTAACCCCCCAAAATGAACTCACACGCGGACGATAAATCCATGAGCCAATGGGTGGCTGGGTACCTTAGGAGAAGTCCTAGAGGCACAGCGGGACTATCGAGAAAGACCAAAGACAAGCCCTCGAAGAAATAAGAAGAAACAAATAAAAAATCAGGGACGGAAGTTGGACCGGAACTTCCGGGTGAGGAACCGAAAGTTTCACCCGAACTTCTTGTCGGCCTCCACTAGAACTTCGTCAGCGACCGGAACTTCGGTCGGGCAGCACGAGAACTTTCGGCCGGGGACCGAACTTGGTCGGAGATCGAACTTCCGAACAAAGCCCCCAAGCGAAAACAACGCAAAACCAAAACAAAACTTGGACCGGAACTTCCGGTGGATGACCAGAACTTCCGGTTGGCGCGACCGAAAAACAAGAACAACGCCCCGAAAATCGCCTCCTCACTTTGATCTTTCAATTTATGGCCCAAATCTTCACCAACTGTCACGAAACTTGGTGAGCATGATCACTAGGCAGTAGGGGAGCTACCTCTAAGAGGTCATCGCCCAATTTGGAGCCAATCAATGAGAAATCGAAGGGGAACGAAGAACACCACTAAAAACGCCCTTGCACCTTGATTCGACCCGATCTATGTGCTCGTGAGGAATCGGATGAAATCCTTCGGTGGAAAGGATCTTCTCACAGCAAGGATCAAGTAGAAACAAGTGGCATGCGCTAAGATGGATCACAACTCAAGAAATCAACTCGGGAACAAGAGGGGTAGAAAAAGAGAAACGAAGAACGCGATGAACAACAATCAAAACGCGAATCAACACATCAATCTAACCCCACGAGGAGACAAGGAGGATTCGGGACCTCCTTTCCCATGAGTAATCTTGGTTCTTACACTAATGAAAGATTAGTGGACCTCTCTCTCACAAGCAACTAGAGGAAGGGGAAAACCTAAAGGAGAAAATACAAAATGGAGGAGGTAAAGGGGTAAGAGAGCTCCCCTCACCATACTTATCGACCGAGGCTTATTTTAAATTCCAGTTTTGCCCTTACATGACAACGAGCGTACTACCTAGCCCAAGGACATTGTAGTACAACTCCACCGAGCTAGATAGATATTTTGATCCGACGGCCACCGCGCCTTCTCACCGGTAGCTTCGCCTCGACGCGAACTCCCCGATGCCGCCATGTGCCGTCCGTCGCCTCGGGACCTCCGCCCGGGGTTTTGAGGCTCAACCGAAAACCCGCAGGGTGGTTTTGAGGCCCAAACCACCGAAACCCGCCTCCGTTGGTTTTGAGGCCCAAACCAACAAACCGGCACATGTCCTTGCACTTGTCGAAGCCAAGTGGCAGCAACGCGATCCCGCCCAGTGATTCCGGGTCCCTCAGTCCAAGTCTCGATGCGTCCGCCCTTTCACTGCTCCCGGTCCATTCGGCGCGGCCCGCCATCACTTGACCTTCACCTCGCCGTCGGCCACCGCCTCCATGCTCGACACCTGCACAACACAAGCCAAGGCACATGTGGAACTCGTGGCTTTACCACCGTCAGTAGCACCCCATCCGAGATGCTAGTAGTTGAATCAATCACTCATCATCACAACTGAACCACAGGTATAAACCTTGTGTTCGCAGGAAGGAACGCAACGTCCGGGTGTTTCAAGGTGCCTCAAGCTCGTCGGCACAAGTTGCACAACGCTCGTTGGAAGAGGGTAATGAGCGGGTTGGTGCAGGCTTCACAGTTCTCTCTTCGTTGGTGGTGACCTCCGGTCTGCTGTAGAGGTCGCTCTTTCCGTTTGCAGTTTATTTCGCTATGAAATTCGTCCTTGCCTCCTCCACTGTGGTGAGGTAGCTCGCCTCTTGGACTTCGTGTTTGTGTTCTTGGTATTCTGAATTCTCCTTAATAAAATACACGTGAAGTTGTGTTTAAAAATAAAAGCTATGGGTTCTGGATTGAAATTGTTTAGCATCAGCCGGGTCTGGGTTTAACGGGTCCTCAGCCCTAAAATAAAAAAGAAATACAGAGATACATTCACTTCACTTTGCACTCTATCCTGAATTCCTTTTCTTTTCATACCTGAACTCTTCTGTGGCATCTGGTTCATGGGATAACAAGAAGGGTGGGAAAGGGATATGATATCCATGTTATATCCTGCTTTTGGTTGATTGGATTGTGAATTTGTGATATAACCAGGATTTGGTTCAGGATAGAAAAGGCCTCATTTCATATCCCGCCAAAACTATCCTAATGGTTCGGAGGGTGGGTTATCGTTGAGATGAAGACTAAATATAGAACGTGTTTGCACCTGCCGGGTCACTGTAGACGGTGGTGACAGAACGTGGTGCACCTGCCGGGTCAGTCTAGATGGTTGGTGGCTGAGCGGATAATGCTCAAGTTTGGTGGTATGACTCATACTAGTGTTAATTTTTAGTAGTTAATACAAAAAAAAACTTTTATCCAATTTATATAAAAAAAAGTAGTCAGAAAATAATGAACTAATTCATTCCTCCACGCAAGGTAATCCCCTCGGAGCCCCTGTGCCATGCAGAGTCTAAAACGTTGCACGCACTCGCACCACCTCTCTGGACCTTGACGGCGACAACGTGGTGCTTTGTTGCTTGCCTCCCACGCATGCCTACGCCTACGTTGCGCCTGCTAAGAGTGGCGGAGGTACCGGCCGTAAGCCGCACCATACTCATCGCTCACATCGACGAGCAGGAAGCAGACGACGGGGAGGAGAGGGGTGGGACGACGCCGGTTCCACGCTGCGTGCGGAGGCAGAGGACGGCTTCCTGCTGCATTAGGCCGGCGGCGGTGGCGGTGGCCGTGCAGTCCGCATTCCGCAACGCGCCGGGTCGAGCTCGCCTCAGCTCAGCACCCGGAGCTCTTATCCCGGCCACATCACACGCTATTTCTTTTTCCCCATACCCACGAACCCAAAAGGACAACCCAGGACAAAAGGTGGATAAGATTTTCAGACACTCCCATTTCCCATTCCCACCCCCACCCATCATATGGCAGAGCGGCAGAGAGCGATAAGCCCGACACTCTCCTTGTCCTTGGCAAACGAAACGGAACGATGGCGACAGCGAGTGAGATCGCGGCGGTGGGCGTGATCGGCGCGGGGCAGATGGGCTCGGGCATCGCCCAGCTCGCCGCCGCCGCCGGCTGCGCCGTCCTTCTCCTCGACGCCGACCCCACCGCCCTCTCCCGTGCCGTCGCCTCCATCTCCGCCTCCCTACGCCGCCTCGCCGCCAAGGGCCACCTCTCCCAGGTAAGAAGAGCGTTCACCTCCCAAAGCACACCCTAGCTTCCTGAATTGATGCCCTGTTGCTCGAAAAACAAAGGGATGCTGCTTCAGCTCGCTTTCTCTCCTTGACAAAATTTTGGGCTTGCTTGGTCTCCAGGCCGCGTGCGAAGACTCAATCAAGCGGATAAGGTGCGTCTCCGCCGTGCAAGATCTCAGGGATGCGGATCTTGTGATCGAGGCCATCGTGGAGAACGAAGATGTCAAGAAAAAGCTGTTCGTGGAGCTGGACAAGATCACCAAGTCCTCGGCCATCCTTGCGTCCAACACTAGCTCCATCTCTATAACCCGCCTGGCTTCAGCTACCAAACGCCCCTCTCAGGTGATGAGCAAGCAACCTGGCATCTATCTATCTGTACATGCAGACAATTTGAATTTGCTCTTCAGGATTCTGAAGTTAGTTCCATGATGATGATGCAGGTGATAGGCATGCACTTCTTTAACCCTCCTCCGATAATGAAATTGATCGAGATTATCCGAGGAGCTGATACATCAGACGAGGTGTTTGCTGCCATCAAATCATTTTCCGAGAGGTAACTAAAACTTGCGCTATGATGTCCTTTCACCTGAATCAGTTTGTTCATTTCTAGCAGAGAGAATGAATCAGTTTGTTAATTGCTAGCAGAGAGAAAAACTAGTGTGTAGTGAACTAGTCAAAACGATATTGAGTTTGCTTCATTTCACTGTTATGTTAAAGTTTTCGTCAGAACTGTTAATTGCTAGCGGATTCTGAAGTGAGTTCCATTATGGGCAGTATTTACCCAGTCGAAACTTTTGCAGCTGTAGTAGGTGGTAACATAGTGGTTGTGGTTTTCCCTTCAACACGAATCTTTGATGGCCACATGATTGTCAGTCCAACAACTTTACACACAAAATGGATTAAAACAACACGTACCTGTCTCAGGCTCTCACAGCACTTTTTTTTTTTTGATGGGAATTTTATTTCCACTAAACAACCGTGTCAGCTAAGTCGCTTGACACCATAAACACAATACAATCCGGCACTTGGGCCGACACCAATGGAACCTCATCGGTTCTCAAGCTTCCTAAAGATGCTAGTTCGTGCGCAACACGATTACAATCTCTTGACACATACTTAACCTGGGGTGAATTGAAATGTTCTATCAAAAGATCTTTGAGCTCATGAACTAGCCCACCCACTACTGACAATCTGAAATCATCACCTAGAATTGCATCAACCACCTGCGTTGCATCAGTTTCTAGAATAATTTGTCTGCAGCCCAGACCTGCTGCCGCTTTCACCCCTTCCACGCAGGCTTGCATCTCCATATGAAGAGCGCTGCAGGCATATTTCTTGCGGCCACAGCCGGCTAGAATGACTTCTGCACTATCATCTCTTATGACAAAGCCCCAGCCTCCGTTTTTATCCACCTCTTTGAACGCACCGTCAACATTGATTTTCAAAGTTCCATTGGCTGGACGTTGCCACTTATTTCTTCTGCGTAAACTGTTTCCCCCCTGATGTATATTACTTTGCTCTCTCTGCATAGCCTTGTTCACGCCATTTATTTCAGTAGCTTGTCTCCCACACAGGCTAGCCAAGTACCCAGCTGGTTTCGGCAGCTCCCCCTCACGAATTGTTCAATACGAAAATAGTCTTCAGCTGTATTATTCCAGAGAGTTTCAGCACAGCCTCCACTACCTCCTTCGCACTTTGGCAATCGGCTAAGCACATTCTTATATCTTCCAGCCCCGCCTCCTGCCAGATCTTTTTCACTCCCTTGCAACTGAAAAACAGATGGCCCCCATCCTCTCCAACTCTATTACATACAACACACCTCAGACCCACATCCATTCGACGTCGAACAAGATTTGTTCGCAACGCTAGAGAATTATGGGCCAGTCGCCAAATAAAGTGTTTGAGCCTCTCACAGCACTTGCCTATCTTGGATGTTGGCAACAGCTTGTGCTGGTCTCAAATCGCAACTCTTTCTAATCTGTAATGTTGATGTTACCCTTGAGATTGCCTGATGATTTGCAAAATTTGCAGAATCGGGAAGTCTGTTATATGCTCGCAAGATTACCCAGGATTCATTGTGAACCGCATCCTCATGCCGATGATCAATGAGGCTTTTTGGGCACTGTACACCGGAGTGGCAACCAAAGAGGACATTGACACAGGGATGAAGTTGGGCACGAATCATCCGATGGGCCCTCTCCAGCTTGCCGATTTCATTGGGTTGGATGTCTGCCTTTCAGTACTTCGGGTACTTCACAGTGGCCTGGGAGATAATAAGTACAGCCCTTGCCCTCTTCTCATTCAGTATGTTGATGCTGGCCGGCTTGGAAAGAAGCGTGGAGTAGGTGTGTATTCATATGGACAGAAGTCTTCATCAGTCAAGCCAAAGTCGGCTCTGTAACATGAAAGCAACTGTTGAGCAAATAAAACGAGATGTATGTCACATTGCAGATCAGAGAAAAGGTAGCACAACTTAATTCAGAGGTACACAATTGGGCGCTTCAAGTCGTTCAAATTCCCGATGTTAGCCTTTGCTGCTTTATGTAGAAAAGATGTTTAGTGTTTTAATCAAATAAATGGAAGTCATGAAAATTACATGCTCAAGATATCCAGTAATTCAAGCCCAGAAATAAACTGCAGCCTCCTGGGTCAACTTCATACATATATAATTTTTTCGGTACTCAGACAGTAAACTTAGACGACTTAGTCCAAGAAATGATCACTGTGTGTGTAACTTTGTCAGCCTCCATGCCTTTTTTTTTTTTTTTCCTGAGATCTGAAACACCACTGTCGTTCCAGCCGTTGTTAATTGGCAGACGAAATGGTGAAAAGAAAGGTGATGTACATGGGTAAATGAAGTGCATCTGCCAACCGATCATATGCACGGTGCTATCTTCTCTTCATGAAACAAGGAACCCAGGACAAAGTAATGTTCACGTACGTACACGATAAACATTTCCCCGAATTGCATTCTGCTCGAGAAAGGAGAAACAACAATGCTCTAAACACCATATTTTTCTCCCTTGTGATCTTCTATAAGCTACAAACAGCTGATCTCCACTTTTAACGATGAAGGAAACCAGTGAATTTCTATTGTGAGCAGCAGCAACATAGATCATCACGCTATATTCTGGTTGCAACTGAGTCATCATATGGGTCAAACTTCACTATTCTTCTTGCATCTGGGAGCAAAGGATGCTCTATTGGTTTATGCCCTTTCTTGTACCAATAACTGACAATGTACGCCTCCAGTTTCCTAACCTGAGGAAGCACATATTTTCCCAAACCAATAAGAACTACAGTGCATGTGGGTAATAATAATAAGTTCAGAACTTAGAAACATGCCATATGCTTGAAACATTACCTTCAAATGATAAAGAGCAACTAAATTATTGGAAATGTCTAAAGAGCTAAACGTTGAAGATCTTTAAAACATGTCGATATATTAACAAAAAAAATGGTCAACCTATTTGCCAAGTGCAGTGGTATATGAGGAAATGGGGAAAAAACGCCAGCTCAACAGAGGTAAAATGCATTTCATCCACTCCTTAAGGCCTTAAGGGTGTTGTAGCAAAATAGACGGTAGTTGCATGAGAAATACGAAAGTTTCGACCAGTGTCACCAAAGACCGACAAACTTTTTTAGTGGCTCGTATGGAGTTTTGAACTTTTATAATGACATGTAACGAAAAGACTCATGATTGTCACAGGCTTGGCTTTCCGTTCATTAATGTATAACAGATGGCAATTATCATTGAAGCATCATATGAAGCTAAAAACCCATGAATAAAGCAGAATAAAGCAGCTGGCTAGTGACTTAAGAGAACAAGAAGTTTATTCCAGGGCTCTAGGCATTAGGATTATATCTATAACACTGCTCGTCTTCCCCCTTTGGTTTCAAGGTTACACAAATGATCTTAGCTTTACAGGACAAATAGGAAACGTACCTTTTTGACAATGTATGATTCATCAGCAATGTTTAATGGCTCTGTCAATACTGTAAGAAAGCCATTCCTGTTTCCATAGAGCACATCAGTGAAGTAACGATCACCAACCTGGGGAGGTGACAACCTAAAATTAGAGAACTACAACATATTTCAGTAAGAATGGTCACAGCTCAGAACTGTCCTACCAACACAAGATTTGAGGCTGAACAACCAAAGTAACTCTCTATTTCATTAGCTGGTCCACCTGGTTTCTTTATATCTGCAACCAATAGAACAGATGTGTCAACACATTATCTCTTAAACATGAAAATTGATGATTTCGAGCTCCCACTTATAAATCAAATATAAGAGACCGACACAGGTGCACATTTGAAAACATCATGGGGTGTATTTTGGTACACGACTTATATTCAGTAACAAAACAATAAAACTAAAAACTAAAACTGTACTGCATAATGCAAATGGACCACTCAGGCAACAAGTTTAGTTCCATCCAATGAGTTTCCTTCAAAGTTAGGAATTAAACCTAACAACTTTTGAAATTCCCATGAACAAATCAATTTACAAGTGTACGAAGATAAGAACGATGAGAGAGAAAAAAGTTGGCCACCATTTTGAAGACTATGAAACTGAGCACTAAGTCATCGAGCAGAGCTTCTTTGAACTATCAGGTAAATTTCAAAGGATAAACACGATAGCCAAGTAGCTAATCTGCACTTGCCATGCCTGATCACATGAACCCCCTCGATGGCCGCCTCGATCGCCCTCGCATCCATCCCATCCGGATCATACTCCGTCAACCCTTCCACACCCACAGACAAATCAATTCGATTAACACCCAGAACCTGGCCAAAAATTCGCCCAAATTCGATTGGTAGGAGCAGTCAAACCAGGCAGACCTGCGGAGTTGCTGTAGATGGCGAGCGCACCGGGCGGGAACGTCGCGCGGCACTGGTCGAACGCTGCGGCGAGCGGCGGCCAGATCGCGGGTGCATAGGGGGTCGTGAGCGTGTTGTCCTTGTCGAAAACGACGCCGCGGAACCCGGCGCGGCGGAGCTCGGCCCAGTCGAGCCACCTGATGTCTTGCACCGACACGTGCGGCAGCGCCAGGCGCGGCTTGGACGCCGCGACGGCCGCCACCGCGGCCACGCCGGTTGGGTTGAACCGCTGCCCCAGCGCGCGCCGCCACCACGCCGCCGCGCCCATGTTGGCCGCTCTGTCTCCTGAGGCGGCGGCGGTTGTTGTCGTCGTCGATTCTATGTTAGGGTTTGCAGCTCTAAGCCTAGTGGGCGGAAGCGGGGAGGCGCGGGCAGCGGAAGGGGGTAGTGGCACCGGCGGCGACGGTAGCATCGGAACAGGGTCCTGGCTTGTTGCCGGCCGCCGTTAGGTGTGGAAGAAATCGATAGGAATAGGATATTCGTGAACGGCTACTACTACTGAAATACTCCGTGTAAACACAATATTTGTACTGGTTAAATTTTCTTAAATTTAATTCAATTTATACAGTTCACCTAATCTAATATATACAGAACAGATTAGTAATATTTATCATACTAAATAATATTTATTGAATTAATCACGTCATATAGCAGTAAAAACAGCTTTTGAATTTTATGCAAACCTAATTATAGTATATAAATATTAATTATATTTTTTATAAATCTAGTCAAAATTAAAATTAGATGACTCATAAAATTGCAAGAGGTACATTTATAAGGGATGAATGAAGGAAGTAAGAGAACTATTTACCTTCTACCTTTAGGCACGAAAGGAAAGCAAGAATGACAACTATATTTTATAAGTTAAAATACTATATTAAGATAAAATATTTTAAGATAGAAGTAGTAGTCTTTTTATCTACTCTCTCTGTTTCAAATTGAGTACTACCCATTTTCAAGTAAGCCCTTGGTTTTCGTGTCACAAGTTTGACTCGATCTGTAGAAAATACATGCAATATTTGTATCTCTAAATAAATTTATTAAAAAACTAGATTCAAAGATTTTTCCAGTGATACAATTATGATACTAATTGATGATATTTAATATTTATAAAAATTGCCGGCAGTTGTTTTTCGGAAAGTGAAAGCGACGACATTTTGAAACGGGAGAGTATGTGATGAGGAGGGATGCACTAGAGTAGAGACAGAGAGAAAAGAGGAGGGCAGGTTTTTTTTTTTTTTTTTTTTTGCTAACAAGAGGAGGGCAGTTGTTTGGCCTGTTCTCTACGCTCTAGATGATTTTTTTTTTTTTTGTTTTTTCAATTATTTTCATTCTAGTTTCTTCTTAAAACAAGGGTAAACGGCAGTTTAATCCAATATAGTTCGAGCAAATCATAAAATAAGAAACAGCAAAATCACCATTGAACTCTAGCATAGGGGCATAAGAGCATTTCTAAGAGATTTATATGTTCTCTACTTTACAGGAATAGAGATTTAAGTGAAAAATTTACCTCTAACAGTCTCTTTAATTAGATATCTAAATATAGACAATCTCTATTCTAGATTTCTTGCTAGACAAAGATAGAGAGTGAGAATGGCTCTCTAGACTGTGCACAAATTATAGAAAAGTTGTTGGATACAAAGACATAGAAAATGACTTCTACTCAAATAACTCTCTAAATGATAATTTAAAGAGTAGATTTTTGAAAGGCTCTTGGAAATGCTCTAATCATCTAGTTAGTTCTCTTTATTTATCAAGAAGAATTGAGTTCACTAAGAGGGATCTGAAGGCTTCCTTGATTGGGCTTCTTGTCCTAAATTGCAAGTGAAAAAAAAAAAAAAAGAGAAAGACAATAACAGTTCGACTGTCCAATGGAGTCGTATGTAGTTTGTACCCAAAGAATAAGTGACGCACTTAAAGTGATAAAAGTAGATTTAAAGAAATGAGAATTGTTAGCAAAGTTATTTTAAATAAAAATCTTAATGTTATAATAATAAATAAGGAATCTATGTTATTTGTCTGAACTGTAGCTATTTTTATAATTATTCAAGGTTCCAATAGGAATTGAGCTACATCAAGCGACCCCCCAGTGTACTTTGAAATCACAGTAGCTCTAAATTGAGAGTTGAGAGTTGACCTAGACCTAGTTCTCAAGTTGACCTTTAAAGTCAAACTCTGAGTTGCGAGCCACAGTATACGTGTTTGGCGCTTAGTTCAACATTTTCACGTGGCTAACGATCTGGCATGCGTGCTTTATACTACACTGTCAACGAGCGACCATTGCAACTACGTCTATGCGAGGAAGACGGGTACGGAAGAGCGCTAAAGCAGGGCAGGGCAGGGCAGCTGTGCCGATGGGGTTGAGGAACACCACGGCGACCATCGTGGAGAGCCTGAGGACTGTGGAAGGGCAGTTGGTGCGCGTGGAGGCCCTTGTCCTCCTCAGCAACCTCCTCCTGGTCCTCCTGGTCGTCCTGAGCCCCCACCGCCACCGGCGCGGCGACAGCTCCTTCCGCTTCCTCATCTGGGCGGTGTACACGCTGTCCACCGTCCTCGTCCCCTACACCATCGGTCTGCTGGAGGCCGGCCCGTTCCACGACCAGACCTTCGTCCTGTGGGGCGCCGCGCTCCTCGTCCAGGCGGGCGCCGACTCCCTCTCCGCCTACAACCTGCGCGACGTGGAGCAGTGGAAGCGGGCGCTGCTGCAGCAGGCCCTGCAGATCGTGCTGCTGCTGTGGCTCATGCTCCGCTGCGAGGGCCGGAACCGGTGCTACAGCGCCACCATCTGGGTGTTCTGGATCCTCAGCATCGCCAAGGCGCACGCCAAGTTCCAGGCGCTGCGGGAGGCGAGCCGGACGGACGGCCTCCTCAAGCACACCAAGGTGGTCGCCGACTACATGATGACCGAGCACGACTCCGGCCATGTCTTCGACGCCACCACCATGCAGGGGTACAGGTATATCTTCCACGGCGAAGCTCTCACCCTCCCTTACTTATCCAAGCCGGACTACAGGACGCCCATCGTGGCCTGCGCCTTCACCACGGTCGACACCGTCTGGCAGTGGATCGACGGCCAGAGCGTGAGCGTCTTCAGCAGGGAGCACGGCGGCATCCTCAAGGACATCGCCCTCTCCTTCACTCTGTTCAAGCTGCTCAAGCGGAGGTTCGGCAAGTACGACCACGGCGAGGCCGGCCGTCCCAAGACGCGGCGCCTCGTCGTGTCTGGGCTCCTCCGGGAGGAGGCCGACTACGGCCGTGCCTTCCGGGTGATCGAGATGGAGCTCGCGTTCCTGTACGACTTCTTCTACACGAGGCACCAGTCGCACACCCAGTACGTCGGGATGACGGTGGTGTTCGTGCTCCCCGTGATTGTCTGGAACGCCATCTCCGGAGCTTTCAGCAGGCACTACCACCGCACCAGCTTGGAGCAGACAGTCAATGGCGTAGATGTCATTCATTGCATCACCATCGTGTTGATGGTGACTGTTGTTGTCGTGCTGGTCGTGGAATCGCGCATCAACGACCAGAAGTGGAGGGTGGTCGAAGATCTGCATACCCTGACCGGCGCCAGCAAGATCACCTGGAAGGGAGAAGCCGTTCCGTTCGACGACGGCAGCAGGAAGCAGGCGATGAAACTGATCAAGAAAAGGAAGCATCAGAAGCTGATAGGCCGGAACTGGGACAGGAAGCTGGGGCAGTACTCGCTGTTGCGCAGCTACGACTACCACCCGAGAAATGTGGCCTCGATTCTGTCGCTCGGCTTGATCGAGCCAACCAGGGACGGGCAGAAGGCCTCGAAGAAGGTCGAGCTGCCCGAGGAAGTCGTGATGCGCGTCCTGTCGCGGTTCAAGGCGAACGACGGCCACCTAGCGGATGGGCGCGCGGCGCTCGCCGAGAACGACGCGAGCCATCTCACTCCCACGCCGGCGTGCGAGCTGCCCACGCATGTGCACACGGTCCTCGTGTGGCACATCGGGACGACCATCTGCGAGACGATGACGCCGCAGCAGCTGCCGCTCACCGGCGACCGCCTCGTGGCCAAGTGCCTGTCGGAATACTGCGCCTACCTGGTGGCGTTCGTTCCGGACATGCTGCCGGGGCACAGCTACGACACCAGGCGTATCTTCAACGCTGTGGTCATGGAGGCTCGGGAATACCTCGCCGGGTGTGACACCATGAGAGCCAGGTGTGTCAAGCTT
Organism: Chrysopogon serrulatus; assembly: GCA_015844335.1. Taxonomy (NCBI): domain Eukaryota; kingdom Viridiplantae; phylum Streptophyta; class Magnoliopsida; order Poales; family Poaceae; genus Chrysopogon; species Chrysopogon serrulatus. Next base: position 16,988 of record JADLZL010007381.1, read on the forward strand.
CTGGAGCTGCAGTGCAGTGAGCGGACAATATTGGGGAAGGGAGCAAAGCTTGGGAGTCAGCTCAGGTACACAGTTCACGACAGGGCGCGGCGGTGGAAGGTGCTTGCAGACTTCTGGGCGAAGCTCGTCCTCTTCCTCGCGCCATCAAGCAACGCCGACATCCACGCAGAGAAGCTCGCGGCCGGCGGAGAGTTCATGACCCATCTGTGGACCCTGCTCATCCACGCCGGCATCCTGGAACGCCCCTCTTCTTCCTCTCCCTAGAACTAGAAGGCTACCAACTTCACTGGAGGGTACAATACAGATACAACAGCCGATGATTCTTTCTCTGCTCTGAGCAACCAAATTTACTATTCATGGCTGCTGCTGCAAGGCTAATTTACTGTTCATGTTTATTGGTCCAAATCCTAACTAAATTTGCGTACAACATTACTACTTATGTCGCTAAATGTCAAGCGGAGATGTTGGAGCGGCAATAGAGAACACGAAAACTTGCACGTTCTTATGTCGCCACAAGAGGCCACTGGCCACACAGTTCGTTATATATTTACAAAGTTGGTAAATTAACCTAGCAAGACTCATCAGAAAACAGCTTCACCATTTTATCACATTGCATATTCTTTTTAAATAAATCAGTTCACCAGAAGCAGATCTCATTTGCATCACCATCGTATGGACAGTGACTTCAGAAATTAATAGCTGAGGATCAAAACTGATCTAGTCTCGAGTTTTCAAAGCATATCGCAACTCCTGCATTGAAGACGAGCGCAGTGTATCAGAAGGGCAAAAATGAGCAAGCATAATCGCAGCAAATGTGTTTCAAGACTGGTTTTACCAGATCACCGTTGCTAGAGGCAAATGAAGGATGAAGGTCCGAAAGAAGTTTATCTTCCCTCAGTCTTTCCAAGCCATCAAATTCACCTGTATTGGAAGCCATTGAGCCAACACTTCCATTGTGGCGGTCCATCCTTATGTACATCTCAAGTTCTTCGACTTTCCGAGACAACTGAAGAGCAATTAACTGAAAAAAAGTGGATTTCACATCAATTAGTTATTTAGGTCCAACCGAGTGTACTAGAAATGTTAAAAAATATGAAGGAAGAGATCGATTGTGACAGCAATCACCTGTACAAGATGTTGAATGGATAAGGTTGGCCGACAACTTAGATAAGGCTTTTCCAGGTTAGGTATGGTTTGTCCATCGACAGGAAGCAGAACCAGATACAACTGGAACTGCAAAACAGAAATATGGACAAAAGATAAATATAGTAGAGATATGTACCTGGTGTGACAAAAGACCAGCGACCCTTTCTAACTGTTTCCCTTGAAGAGAAGGGGAAAAAGCAAATAGGAAAGCAACAGTTTAGAAACACGACATGAGCATGAAACTTGCAATTTTGCCCCTCCCTTAATGAGTTGTTTCCCAAACAGGTTTTGCTTCATGATTAATTCCTATATTTTTGAAGTATAGCTGTGAGAAAAGACTGTCCAGAAGAACATAATACAAAATGAAAAGTACCTCTTTATCCACTTCATCAGCATTACGGAGGTGATCCACCAATTTTGCAATGCGCCCGCTCCTTCCAATCCTGACATTTGAACCAGCACTGCCATGTCGATTTTGGCTCCGTGTACCATTTTTCCCCCATGCAAGCATCTCTCCCCGCAACGGAGACGTGGCTAACAATTCTCTTCCACCAACTAATTCATCATTCTCCTCAAAGCTGTGATCACTACTGCCAATGGTTCTAGCAGGCGATGCTTGTGATGCAGACGTCTTCCTGCATCTTTTCTGTCTTAAATCTGGAGAATGATCGTCAGCAGAAGATGGTGCTTTGGGGACCTCATTAGCATTTTCTTCTTCCCTGTCCTCATCATCAGAGCCAGCAGGGACAATATCGGGGGTAATAGTTCTACCTCTCCCCCTCGTTCGCATATTTCTCCTGTACTTCCTTGAAAAGGCAGTGGCAGTTGCTTTTGCCGTAGAACGTTTCTTACCAATTGCCTCGGACTGCCTTCGGAATGTTTCCTCAATGGTTTCTTGTATCTTTAATGAAAAAAATAATGATGCATTGACATAGATGGTTAAATATAAGGATATAATGCAAATGAATTCTGTATAAACAAATACAGTGCTCGTATTGACAAAGCAGCTGAGATCACCTTTTGATTCCGAATCCTCTCCTGCTCATTGAAAGCAAGTTCCTGCAGTACTTGGTATATTAGAAGCACTTCATGGAGAGGCTAAATGAGGCTAACAAAACGATGATGGAGAACACAGACATCACCTCTTCCTCATACTTATCAATATCTGGATACAAGGCTGCAATTAGTGCATCATATTTAGGATCGTCCCTCAAAGAACGTCTACTTGCACAATGAGTGCGACATGCTGGGCATTCATTATTTCTGCAAAATCAGAGGATTATCTTTATTATCAGATAATAGCTCTCTATTTTATGATCTAGAGACAAAATTAGGCTTTGAATTCTACTTTTAAAAATTGATTTTGATGCGCTTTTAAAGAAAATTACGCCTGGCATCATACCCTAGCCGCATAGATTTGTCAATGCAGTCTCTACAGAAGCGGTGCAGACATTCCATAACTGTCCTTGTCTTCCGGATAATACCTGTCAAATAGAACATTTAGACTCCATGGTATATTGTCATCTGACAGAAAACGAGCGAATCGAGCAATTAAATTCTCAAACTTAAAAGATGTAAATTATTGTATCTAACTCCTTCCATTCCAAATTATAGAGAAGTTTGGCTTAGGAGAGAACTGAAACTGCCAATAATTTGGGACAGAGGGAGTAGTAACAAACAGATTGTCTACTTGGATATGGGTGGTAGGTTATACTAGAGAAATTAGAGACGAACTGACACCAGAATCATAAGGGTTACAGCCACAGTGCATAGGAAATATTACAATAAGGCCGAGAGTGTATCACATCTAAGAAAACAGTGTGATTTACATTTGGAGCGATCCATTAAAAAACGACATGTATATGATACCCAGCTACAAATAACTGGAAGATGAGTTTACACTGGCAGACAGCTAATGCAGACAATTCAATGTAGAGACATGGTTCTTTAATCTGAATCTTCATTAAGAGAAAACATAATTAAAAATCATATTGATGCTACATGATACACTAAATGAAAGAAATCTGGCGCAACTACAGAGTGGTCCTTCAAAAAGTGTAAACCGCGACTTTAACTATAGGAACTTTAAGTTTGTAACGGAATTACAGATGTGCTTATTCACAAAACGAGAGGAAGGTAACTGAGAGAATGTCACAGATTTCAAAAGATAATCATTCGCCGCCTTCATTTATTCTGTTTGAGCATCCAGTGCAAACACATAGAACTAGGTGAAAAATAGCGTGCAATCTATGAAGAATAGTGTGTAGACCATTTACTAGATACACAAAACAGTATGATGAATGAAAGAAACAAGCAGGACGTTTAATATGCAAGGTTAAACAATGAATTGAAAAACATCAGATATGTACAAGCATAAGGGAATCATACCATGTCTAGATTTCAGTTTTGACCAAGAAAACTGAGAATAATAATATAACATCCAGGTTTCTCTAAGCAAATTAGAAAGAATATTCTCACCTAAACAGATAGGGCACTGAACCTCCTTCCTTATCTCTGCTAATTTCACTAGCATAAACCTGAGAGGAAGCAGCTCACATAAGCTTCAAATCATGTAAAAAAATCAATTATTTCAAAGTCCATGAGCCTGAATAATGATTTTCAATCTACGTTGTGCAGTGAAATGCAGGCAAATATAAATAAATATAGCATCTGCATTTATTTCTTCTTTTCAAACCAAAAAGATATAGCTATTTGATGACACTACACAAAGGTCACATGAAGCAAGCAGAAGTGAAGGTTGATATTTAACTAATAAACTGAATATTTGAGCATACTTAAGTATTCAACTATCCAGCGGGTATCAGTACTGAAATAGTCCCAGTAAAGAATTGCTTACAGTTTCAGTCTGACATGGACACATTGACTCATATGGCTGAGATAAAAGAACTCTGAAACTCATATACCTGAGATACATATATTGACTCAGTTACAGTCTGAAGCCAAGAATACTACGTTGCTCACGAAAGGAGTTGGTTTAATTGTGTTGTAAACTGTTATTTAACCCCACTTAATGAAACACGACTCAACGAGTCATTCTCGAGAAGAAAAAAAAAAGTCAAGCTGTAGAATATTTCATCTCGTGAATTTCTAAAGCATATGCATTGCTGATTGGAAAACATATGTGCAATTCAGTCAGAACTCGGAACTAGCAACTCTTCCAACGTACAGCAATAGCCACGGCCCAAAGCAGACAGAGCAGTTCAGAATTTCATATGAAAGCAGTGGTTCAAGCACAACAGTACAAGCGCACAGAACAAAGACAGTGCCAAGTCAACAGCAAGCCGGCAATCCCCATCGTGGTGATGGCCCGCATCATGACGGAAGCATGCATATCATATAGGCCATCTGCCATCGCATGCCTGCCTAGCTCGAACGCATATGATGCATCATCAATGTCAGCTTGGCGATCGGTGCGTTTGCATAGAGGCAACCTGATCACACGAACTAAGCAACCATGACTGAAACGGATAGCTCATCGAGGACTAAGCCCACTGGCGGCGGGTCGTCGGGACTCCGGATACGAGGAAGCGGCGGGCGGGGTGCACGAGACAGGCACCGCGAGCAGGCCACAAGAATATCGTAGAGAACGAAAGGAGGTCTGTCCATGAGAGCGGACGAGATCGGAGGGATAGAGCGCGGAGGAGAGAAGGTCAAGGAAGGCTCACTCGTCGGTGCCGCCGCCGTCGCTCTGGGAGAAGTCGCTGTCGCTGTCCGCGCCGCCATGATCCTCCGCGTCCGAATCTGCCAAACCAGCACACACAGGCCTCTTACTCTTAGCCATATTCCCGCCGGGATACAGAAGGCGACATGCACATCGTGACAGAACGAGATGCGATGGACGCCGGTCCCGATGCGGTCGTCAAGCTCACCGTCTTCGAGTCCGTGCTGTGGCTCCGGGTCCGGGTCAGTCAACCTCCGCTTGGCGGCGCCCCTGCTGGGCAGCGGCGGGCGTCCTCCTCTTCCTTCTCCTACGCCTCCGCCGGCCGCGGCATCAGAGGCTGTAGCCGCAGCCGCGACGTCGTCGCGGGGTTTCGAAGACGGCGACGGGAGCCGGCGCTTCTGCGCGGGCATTCTGGCTTTCTACCCCCAGGATCTTGGCTCTCGGATTGCAGCAAGGGCGCGAGGCGGTGGTTCGCCAACCTGCCGAGGCGTCCAGGGCTTGGGAGGGAGGGGAGGAGGTGTGGCTCGACGGGGAGGATGGGGAGGAGGAGGGGTAGTATATGGAGAGAGGTGGGAGGTGGTGGGCTGGTGGCCAGGTGGGTGAGGGAGCCTGCCTGGAAGGGATGCGGAGAGAAAGGAGAGGAAAATAAGCAGGGGGGGCTCGCGTGTTCTTCGTCTCGTGGTGTGGTGGGTTTGGCTTTGCCGGTTTGGGTCTATCTGACGGTGGGGGCCGCGGCGCCTGCTGCTTCTCTGACTGGCTTAGGAAGTCGCGCGAGAGACCAGGGACGGGGCGGCAGCGGCAACAGCAAGCGACGCACGGGCGGCGCATGCAGGCGTCAAGGCCGCCGCGCCGCGCCTCGCCTGCCGCGCTCCGCGTTCCTTGGGTTGGCGGCGGCTGTGACTTCGATTCTGCCTAGCGAGGAAGATGAAGCCGTGGGGCTCGGCTGTAGTATTTGCATACCGGCTCGGCGCTCGATCCACGTGAGAACACGCGGCTGTTCTTGTTTCAGATTGAGGCTGAGATTGCAGAACACGGGTGAGGCAAATCGCCGCTGCGCGTCCCGCCGTCCCCGGCTTTGTGCGTGTTGTTTGCCACAGAGGCGTCCACGTCCTCGGCTCCCCTATGCGGCGAGCAGCTCGAGACCGACCTCGCCGGCGTTCGCCGGCGTCTGGAAGCTGCTGATAACCCTTGGTCTCACCCGGCGTGTCGGCCAATTGTGTGTAATCAATCTTCATTGCTCACGCTGTTGGCTGCCGGTTGGTTCTCTGCCAACCCTTCTAGTCTAGTCTCCAGCGGCCGGCCGGCGGACTGACGTCTGGTGGAGATCAGTCCAGGAAATCTTATGTGGCCGGCCTCGCTTGTAGTAATTGATATCTGTTCGGTCAGTTCGTAGAGCACGTTGGGAAACCATACAGTTTACATACAGCAGGGGGAGTCAATAGAGGCCAAGTCCAAGATGAAAACACAGCGTAGACTCTTCAGTTTTGCATAGCTCACATACAGCAGGGGAGTCAATAGAGGCCAACTTTGATACTGACAACAGATCAAACGACTAGCAACGGTGGCCAGTGGGACAGACAAGTCACCGACACCGACGTACTATAGCAAGGAAGAAGAATACTGAAAACAAAAGGGCCACTACGTCGTCAGTACATGAGTACAATCGAACCAAGAGGGCTCCCAGGATGGAATGACACTATTTTATAGGAGAAAGGATGTGCATATGTCGATATACAAGTCAGCCATAAAATATTTCCTTTCAGGCATTTAAAAGAAGACACTAACTAAGATATGCGTTGAACCTTCAAGTTATGCTGGCGTGAAGAGTACTGGGCCTCATTGCAACTCGCCAGTTCATCATGCTACGAATTAATTGTCAGTACTGGGCTTCAAGTTATCTGGTTGTTTGCTATGCAACGTTGCAAGTTGTACATCTGTATTCTCTTTTGCTTCTGCTTAAAAAAATATACATGAAGCCTGAACCTTTTTTTCAACGAAAACCCTGAACTTCTAGTCCACGGTTGCAGCAGGGAAAGGATAGGATCAGCTAGCTCTCTTTGGGAGAAAAGAATACGCTTGAGGCTCTGAGCAAGAATCTAAACTCTAGAGGCTTGTGTTGACAGAGGTCAAAACCCAGAAACCAAATTTGATAGAGCAACATAGCAAGCTTTTGCGTTCCATACTGTCTACGGAGAAAGTGAAGAGCCCGACGTGAGCTTGAAGAACTAGCAGGAGACGTGACTCGGTGTCAGGCCTCGATGGCTACGCTGTGGAAGCGTCGCAGTGTTGCTAAGGATCGTGGATCGATGGTGCTCCTGTTACGCGCCGCCACAGATTGTGCCATCCCAACGAAAGCAGTCACCATGGCGGTGGCGGAAACATGCATACCATCAAAAGCCCGACTCCACGCACGTTCAATTCTTCTAGCAGAGATCCATATATCTTACTGCCAGTGCGCTAGCTGGTGGTGGTGGTCAAGTTCGTGGACGGCATGACAAGAGGCTAATTAAAAACAAATCCGAAGGAAGCAATCGTCGAGCACACATTGTTCTATTCTAACACTCTCCGCTCAGTTCACCGGGTCCGCACGTGCCTCGCCGGATGCCAGCGTGCAGCACAACTACGAGCTGGAGCTAGCGGCTAGACACGTTGGATGATTGGATCGCCTAGACAACCTCTGGGAGAGGTCAGAGAGGGTGAGACCGTGAGAGATGACAGTAGAGCGGGCATTAGGCTTACTCGTCGTCCATGCTTCCGGCGCTCGGGGACAGGGACGATTCGCTGCTGGTGTCGGTTCCGTCTCCTCCGCCGCCGCCACCCTCCTCCTCCTTATCGTCGGGATCTGCAAAACCGCACAAACACAAACGAAACCTCATCAGACACATCCACGACCCAGGGCATCGAAGACGTACGACGTGTGGGCCGAGAGACAGAGGCGCCGCGCGCGTGGCGGCGTCGTTCATCTCACCACCGTCGCGAGGCCCCCGATGCGGCGGGCTCTCCTTACGCTGACGCTCGGAGGCCTCCCCATCCATCTCATGTGAGGCTCCGCCCCTGCCTCCGTCACCGCTGGCGGCGGCGCGCCGCGCTGCGACGCGGCCTTCGGAATCATCGGGGGCGGGCGACGGGAGCGGGCGCTTCTGGGCGGACATTTCGCGTCGAGGCGGACGCCCGCCGAATCCTCGCGGCGGCGTTCCCTCGCGAGGCGGCTGGAGGAGGGGACAGTGGTTCCGTGGAGAGGGAGGAGAGCGTAGGGTGGGTGTGGTGGAACTGCGGGCGGAGGCAGAGAGGCCTGCAGGGCAGAGGGAGAGAGGACGGGAGAAAAGAGAGAGGAGACGCGACGCGTTCGCGTTGTGCTGCTCAGGCCAGGCCTCTCAGGGTGCGCGTGTGCGTGCGTGTTTGTGTGGGGGCGCTCGCCTGTGGTCTGACCGGATTCGACGAGCGCCCGACGCGACAGACGGCCAGGGGAGGACAAGGAAGCCAGGGACGTACCATACCACTGCGGCTAATATAACAGCATCTTGTTTTCCATTTTCATTTTGTTTAGGATTCGAGAAAGAAGGGGTTAGCAAAGAAGTTAATGTTCATCAATTCAAAAGCTTGACGACAATAAAAAAACACATTTCCACGGTTGGCTTTGGTGGTCTTTTGGATATCCAATATTCTTCAATTCAATGTAGAGCAACTCCTTTATAACGAAACTTGGTAATAATATGCCAATTCAAGATGGATTATATAGATGTCTACACTATTCTATGAACATTCAAAGCCACAGTTGTACCCTAAAACTCAGCTTGTTTTCTTCGGCTAAAATTGTATACAGTTGCACTGCTGGCACAGTAAAAAGCTGAGAGCACAACAACCACGGCTTGGCAACGATAGCCAGCGCCTTTAGCATAGCCAAACACTCTGACTAAGATGCAGCTATCGATTCAGTTGGGGATCAAATGAAATTTTACTGTCAAGTTTGTCTATTCATGGTTTTCACAAGGATGAGCCCTCTCACAAACTAAATCCTAATTTAAGCAATGAAATGCCATCCAGTTTTGGGAAGCAAACCTCCAAGAGAAGCAACAGCTGGTGCACCTCTCTAGGTTATTTAGAGGAGTTCCAATTGATCCACCTAATATGGAATATGTGGGCGGAAGCAAGCAACAAGCCCTTGAAATCCACATCTAGACTATATGGCACCGATCGAGCTAGATATATACCCAAATCATTTGCAGAGAAAGGGACTAATAGGTAAGGATCTAGGAAGAGAAGATTACCTGCATTCATGTGTGTAGTGAGGAGAGGAGCAGCCAAACCGCAAGGAGGAGCAAATCGGCGGAGAGGAGTAGCCAATTTATAGAGTGGAGGAGCAAATCGGCGGAGAGGAGGAGCGGATTTGAGGAGGAGTGAATCTGGACCAAGAGCAAACGGTGTCCTCAAAATCGGCGTCGAGTAAGTGGCAACTGATAACGGATGGAAGCGTCACATGAAAATGGAAATGAGTGAGGGTAGGATTGGGCGTTGGTCACGCGCGTGGGGTGGGTCGTGCGCGCCAGGCTAGGTCACATGTTGGCTTATTGCGTGACGGGTCACGCCATATCTGAGTCCTAAAAATTTTGTCTATTTGGCTCTAAGCACAATAGAAATAAAAAATAATTGCTCACATTAACAAAAAAACAAAATTGCTATGATTCTATAGCTTTTTTCACTATGGGGTGCTTATTGTAGAAGAAAGAAGATAATATAATTATTCCGGGATTCAAAATTCAACACCAACATGATGCTACATTGCAATGATGTTGATGATTAGACACACTTAATAACGATCTAAAACCATAAAGTGAACGTCACATCCCAACATTTCCTATTTTGAGTTGTGCATAGAATACACTATATAAAAAACAAATTTATATATTTTTTCTAAATTTCCATCTTTTTTTAGTTTGTTAACAAATATGTTAATAAAATGATTTGTAAAATTATTCTAAAATTACTTGATGAGGTGTTGCATTCATGTTGATTGAATAATTTAATTGGATGAAAAATGAATTTCTAAAATTTGTATTGGACTCGACTAGGCTTTCTCTCCTTTAGAGCATCTTCAATGGTTTTGCATATTTTATTTGGTAAAATTGGGAGTTTGTCAAATCTCAAATGAATATGGCAAAGGTCCAAAGAGTCAATCTCCAACGGTTTTGCATTATCACTTGGTAAAAAAAGGAAATTTTGGGCGCACACTTTTTTCTGATCTATTATCGCGCGCGGTCCTCTTCTTCGCGCCATTTTCTGCTTCCCCAGTCGGCCAAATCATCATCCCAGATCGGCCATCTACTACTCCCATCAGGCCATATTTACTACTCCAAGCAACAGGCGGCAGCAACACAGAGTGGAAGACTGAATCCATGGCGTACCTCCCCACAGCCGGCGTTGACGAACATCGCGATGTGCAGTGCTGGAAGAACTAAGTCGATCGCACCCTCCAAGCTTTCGACGGAAAATACAGCGGTGGCAGGCGGGAGCCACGTGCACAGGAGGGAAATAGCGCGAGCATCGGCGATGCTAAGCGTGGACGAGGCGTGCATATATGCAAGTCCTTCCCTGCTTTTCGCCAAGTTAATAAAAATGCAAAACTCTTTTGCAAAACCGTTGGATAGACATTTTTTAGACTTTTTTTTGTAAAAGTAAAAATGTAAAGCCCATTTACAAAACTATTGGAAATGTTCTAAGTTTTCAAAATTTCCTTTCAAAAACAAGCCTTCAAATGAGTTTAAAATGTTTATGTTAGTTTACAAAGCTTCAAATATTTGATTTGTTTCAATTTCGAAAGCTCAAAATGTTTAAATCTGAAAACTATCTAAAAGTTCTTTTTTTTTTGAATTGATGGCTTTGAAATAAAAGAATTTTTTTTCAAACCTTCCGTAAATCCCTTTCAGCCCAGCTAGCCCGCGTTCCTTCTCCTGGCCCTGCAAAAGCCCGCTCGGCCTGCTCTCTTTTACGCAGCCCAGTGACAGCAGGCGGGCCAATGATCCAGTCGCCTGTGCGCAGATTCCTCCCTCCCGCTCAACCGAAGCCCAGCGAAGCCGAGGCCCAGGTGGAAAAGGCCACACCGGCGCTCTCCTCGCCCAGTCTATCTGGCAAGTGAATAAGAATGCTGGATAACTTAAATTTTAAAACATTTTCTTGAATTTAGCAAGATTTATTTCACTTGATTTCAATCTAGAGAGTAAAAAATATGATTTTAAAAATGCATTTTAACTTAATAGGTTGCTTTTTTTAATTAGAAAGAAAGCTTCACTTCAAGAATGCCGTCAACACATAAGAGAAACCTCATTCAAGGAATTTTACTGCCAGGTACGGTCCGCTTGACTTTCCTTATCATACTCTAATAGAAATAGCTTGTGATTTTTCTTGAGGCTAGTGTCTACCACTATCCTCTAGACAACAAAACTGAACAGAATATAATTAATAAAATATTTTGATTTATATAAATTTGCTTGTCCACCATATATATATATATATATATATATATATATATATATATATATATATATATATATATATATATATTCAAATTTTTGGTTCAACAAAAATACTTATGTTTCATTAAACTTTATATTTTACTAAACACATACTTGACGTTCACATATATGTACACAAACTCACTCCTACAAACACATATGTTCTACTTCATTATGGGCAATCTCAAAATACTAAGACAGTAGATTTTAATATTCATGAGTCATTCACGTGCACCGTATTGTCGACAAAACAGTCACCTACACAAATATGAGCACTTCCAGAATACTAACCCAATAGATTTTAGTATTCATGAGTCATCATATTTGCCCCAATCGACAGGCACTGTCATCTACCACGGGAAAATATAGCGAGAATGTTAAATCATCAAATACTAGAATAAATCCAAGAAAATAAAGCTTACACCTAGAGCAAAAATCTAAACAATTAAGCTATACTTAGCTATTGTACGTTCAAACTCTTTGACTGGCTCCCCTTATGTATAATTCCAGGCTCCGCCACTGCTAGTGTGGGGATAGCTTTCATTGAAATTGAGGATACAGATTTGTTGGAAAGGATGGCTTCGTTATAGCATTATTCTAGAATTTGTATTAGGATTAGATTTGCTGAGGAGCCGTGCTGTTGTACGAAAGTCTATCGATCCAAGGTATTGAAATTTCCTAATTTTTTTAAAAAAGTTTCAATTTCACCTTTAAAAGGCTACGAACTTTAGTTTATAGAATTAAAATGAATTACAAAAGCAGACTTTGAAAGGGTTTGGGTTTTCCAAAGGTCAGGATGGCTACCAAAGTCGAAAAGGCTTTAAAAACTGTTTGGGCTGAAATCCAATTAAACCCAACCCACAAATCAACTCCTCCTATTCTATTTCTCTTTTTTTTCAGCCCACTTCATCTTCTCATTGGGTCGACCCCGTTTCTCTGCCCACGCCTTCCTCTTTTACTCTTGGGCTGCTAGCTCAACAGTTGGCCCGTTTAGCTGCCAACGCAGCCCGGCAATCATCGTACAATTACAATACAACAGAGTACAAGAATATGTGGGCGGTGAATTCCATGTGAGAGGTAAAAAAAACATAAGATGTGACATTGGTAAACGTAATAGTAAAAATAGTTCTTATAAACAAATAAGATGCAACTATTGTATAGTTTGACTCTTACAATTTTGACTATAACCAATCACTTAGGCTCCATTATTAGACTTACTCTGGAATTTTCCAGGATTTATCGGCGTTATGCTTTAAGTGGTAAGTGGTAAGCGACGTTCCCGTCGACAACGAGGCGCCAGTGGTGACTTCGGGAATCTCTAGATCTGCCGGCTCAGTCCTTCGGAGGTGCTCATAGGGGTAGGGTTTGCGTGCGTGTGTTCATAGGGATGAGTGTGCGTGCGTGTTGTGAGCGTCTGTGTTGTACTGTGTAATTCTCAAAAAAAAGTTTCAGCTATATATTGGCCGTTCTGTTTAACTTTGCAAATGGTAATGACTGCTCCAAACACGACATGTGCCTTCTAGGCCATACGAGGCCTGACCCGTATTTGTAGATATGACCCAATTGCAGGGCACACGAGCTTGCTAAACGGGCCAACCGATGGTGGAAGGATGTGGGGGACAATGGTGAGTCGATCAGGGTTCTCAATGAAATATATGAGAGATAGCAAGATGGTCGGATGTCTTTGCATATAAATACAGAAGCATTAGCAGAGAAATACCTAGGGCTACCCACAGCTTTGGGTCGCGCGACCAAGGAATCCTTTGAATTCATGCCGACCAGGATTAGAAATTTGATTGGAACGTGGAGTGGACGGGAAGCTAGCTGCACTGGGAAGGAGGTACTGCTCAAGTCGGTGGCTCAGCGGTTCCTACATATCCGATGAGTCGCTTCTTAATTCGAAAGATACTTGTCGGAAGGTGAAGTCGGTGATTGCAAATTACGGGTGGGGTGGAGCCGCAGACAAGAGGGAAAATTCACTGGCAACGTTGGGAGTCACTCACTAGGCCGAAGGTGCAGGGAGGCATGGCTTTTCGAGACCTTCGTCTTTTTAATTTGGCAATGTTAGGCAAGCAAGGATGGAGACTTATTGAAAGACCAGAATCCTTGTGTGCACGGGTACTAAAGGGAAGATACTACCATGACTCAGACTTCCTGCAAGCAACGCGGAAAAACCATGCCAGCTAGACTTGGCGTGCTATACTGGCAGGGAGAGAAGCTCTGAGCAAAGGACTTGTTCGGAGGATCGGGGATGGCAGCACCACAAATATATGGCAGGATCGGTGGCTTCCCAAACCATTTCAACGGGAGACCGATTACCCCGCAAATAAATAATCAGGTTAATGTGGTGGCAGATCTAATAACGGACAGCGGAGGATGGAATGTGGAGTTGATCAAGCACATTTTTAATGATGTCGATGCACATGCAATTCTGAGCATACCGATAAGAGGACTAGGCAGGGATGTATGGGCCTGGGAATTGGAGAAACATGGACTCTACACAGTCAAATCAGCGTCAGAGAGAGGCGTATGATGATCGGTTTATGCAGGTGGAAGAAGGGCAGGCGTCTACCTGCGGAGATCCTACCGATGCGAATATGGAAGCAATGCGTTCCTCCCAAGGTTAGGGTCTTTTGGTGGCGAGTGGTGAATGGTTTCCTGCCGGCAAAGGGTGTTTTGCATAAACGACACGTTGAACCGGTGCCCAATTGCGATGTTTGTGGAGCGGACGAGGAATCTATCAGACATGTGCTGTTAGAATGCACGATGGCGGCGTTGCTCGAATCATGCAAAGGAGATCACGGGTGTCAAGATACGACCCTTACATCCCTGTGACTTGGGCAAGGGACCTAGTGGATCCAAGCTTGTTCTCACCAAAGGAAACGGCGATAATCCTATGTGGTATGTGGGCAATATGGATGGGCAGAAATAGGAGGAGGCATGGAGAGGCGAGGCCCGCCGCTTTTAAATCAAGACAATGGGCAAAAGACACCGTGCATTTGATTTGTGGCAAGCATGGCGATGCCAATTCCTGGTCAAGACCGCCTGATGGTTGGGAGAAGGTGAATGCAGACGCTTCCTTCTCTTCAACAAATGGTTCAACAGCTCTGGGTGTGGTGCTACGTGATCATGAAGGACAAGCGCTTGGAGGCATGAGCAACCAGAGTTGAGCACTGCTTGAACGCCCTAGTGGTCAAGGTATGGCGCTGTGATGGACTAAGGTATGGAGCGGGGTGTGCGGAAAGTGCACTGCCAAGTGCTTGTGAACTTGTGGAAGAGGTGCACAACCCGTAAATCGGAAGTCGATCCCATACTGCAGAGCTTGGATGAGTTGAGCCGGAGCTTCATAGGTTTTACTTTTGAATTTATCAGTAGAGATTGTAATATGGTAGCACATGAGTGTGCGAAATTGATTGCCGGTAACGCCAGTGGAGGAGTGGCGTATAACCCCCCACGGCGTCACGTGTGATCATAGAAAAAGACTGTAATCATGTTCAGTTGAGTAATATATGAAGCTCCGGTTTCCCCTAAAAAAAATGAAATATATGAGAGACAAAGAAACTACAAAAGAGGTTAGGATGATTTGGGAATATTTCGGTATTTTTGATGCAAAATCGTCTTCTATATTCAAGGAGAGATTTTGTAAATCGTTTGGACAAGTTCAACAAATATATTCCTATTTTAGGCACTTAAAAACTCATTATTTACCAATTGATTTTTGGACAATTGGAGATACATCTATATCTATATCTATATCTATATCTATATATATACCTAATACTTAAAAGGCAAAGTTTCTCTCCCCTATTTTCGTCCGGCCATTCTTCCATTTTCTCTCTTTTAGCCCATTCGCGGCCCACTTCGTATCCTCGCTCCCTCCCCTGCTCGTCCGCGACGGACCGCGTGTCCCGCCGCCGCGCTGCGCCTGCTCCTGCGACGCAGGCTCGGGTCCCCGCCGCTGCCGGCGCTCCACGCTGACGGCCGCCGTGGCGCTTCCTCTGGCTGTTGACGACGTGCAGCGCACCTTGAGGTCGTCCTGGTGGAGGACGCCCAGGTCAACGCGTGTCGAGTCGCACGGCGCGTAGGCGACACTGCCGTCAGGCTCGCTCTTCGCGCGCGGTGCCATCGTGTGGGCCGACGACGAGGAATCGCTCTACTACGCCGGCTTCAAGCGCTGCGTCGACGACCCGTACCGCTGAGCAGCCCGAGGCACGACGCCGCCGGCGGCCTCAGGCCCTGCACCGTTCGCTGCGTAGTCCGACGCCGCCGGCATAGGGGCCCGGCGACGGCCGCCGCGCAGGTGGCTCTGGCGCCGCAGCCCACCCATGGCTGCCCTCCGCAGCCCACCGTGTTCGAGTTCGACTCCGTCACCGTGTTCGAGTCAGCTTGAGTTCTGCGTGCGGCGGCTGCTCGACGCTCCTTCCGGTGGTCGGCGCCACGGTAGCACCCCTGCTTGCCCGAACTCACGCGCCGCGGTGTCCGGCTGAAATTGACTTGCTTCTCCATGATGTGTTTGATTCAGGTTGCTCTTTTCTCCTTTTTTTCAGGATTTTTTCTTCCTTCTCCAGTAATCCTCTCTCTTCAAGAACGGAATCGATTTGATTCAGGTTTCTCTCCCATGAGTCTTCTTTGTTGTTATAAAAACAACAACGGCGTACAGGGGTTCTCAAGAAGGTGCCTGGCGTCCAGGAGCGCGTGGTAGACAATGCGGCGGCACTCAACATCTCCAAGGCCACTTCTGCACAGGTGCCTCAATCTTTCGGCATTTCCTCTCCACAAATCCTTCTTTTGCTAGGTGATTGTCCTCTCCCATCTAACAGCAAAGCCGACGAACCCTCCCTTGTGCTGCTGGGTGCCACCATAATGCCGTGATGGTGTGGCTTTGACCAACCCTTCCTCCATACAGCACCCCCAATCTAGAATTTTGGCAATGTTCGTTCAGTTAGGACCAAAATATACTCCAGGCATAAGAGTTCAGTCTGAATATCCTGGAATCATGGCACATCTTCCTGATATCTGCAGATTAGTCCTGGAATTATCTGTTGGAGATGCTTGGTGTATAATGCAATTAATGGGAACTTCTACTGATCTGTGCTGTTTTAATTCAATTATTGGTCACATGGATTATAAATTCATGACTTTGCCATGATACAGAATGAATATGAGAGATTAGATTTTTTTTCAAATATAGAAGCCTCTCTATCTACTACAGAATGTTCTATCTGTCGATGACATGGAAGTTCCAGGTCCTAGAGTTTCCCTTCCAACCAGAGGAATAAGTGGCTGAGTGGATCCTGCATGCTCAAGTGTGGCAAGGTCTTTCTTTTTATTTTGTGAATGTAGTTAAAATCGGCCTTCTTAATTTTGGACACAATTTGTTCTATTCTGATTCTCAGTCGTGTGACATATATACTGTGGTCTCAGTTTTTAATAGCATGACTTGCTGCCATCTTCATCCAAAGTGGCACAAAGTTCACGTGAAAGGTCCAAATCCAAAACCGGTCTCTATCAAATCAAGGCTGCAGGTGAGTTCAAATTCCTTTATAATTTTTTATGTCTGATCCATGTGCAACAACTGGAAAGATTGACATGACTTGCATTGTGTCAAATAATCAGAGATTAACTCACATATTCACAAATCAGCAGTTCAATTAGATTCTCTGAATTGATGTTTTGCTCTATAGGATTGGGTGAGAGACTACTACCAATTTGCATGTCTGTTCACATGAGAGTGAACTGAATTTTGCCGGGCCAGACTCAGTGAGCTGCGCATCAGCCCTAAACCCTAAACCCTAAGATCCGTACACCATTTGTTTTTTCTATGTTAGGTGTTAGAACATAGTATTCATTTCCTTTCTTTTATTTACACGTTAGATCAGATACACACTATCCATGGGCAAGTGCTGCTAAAGTTAATTCAT
Organism: Chrysopogon serrulatus; assembly: GCA_015844335.1. Taxonomy (NCBI): domain Eukaryota; kingdom Viridiplantae; phylum Streptophyta; class Magnoliopsida; order Poales; family Poaceae; genus Chrysopogon; species Chrysopogon serrulatus. The sequence continues at coordinate 34,246 of JADLZL010007381.1, forward strand.
AAAATTTTGTTCACTGTCTGGTAAGTGTAAGATACCTTGATCTAATTTGTGTAAAATTGGATTGTACTAAGGAAAGATAATTGAATACTACGACAAAAAAGCCCAGTTAAGTTACAAATTTTGTTTCATGAAGCAGCTCATACAATGGGATGTTCAGATGGGCCATTTTCATATATAAAAAAGGCAATTTCTGGTTAATTGTTGAAGTTGCCGTAGGATGGTGAGTCATACTTGACCCATTTTCTTTGATTTCTACATGTTCTCTGCTGCTGGCATATAGATTATGTTTTAGGATGTAACTGTGATACGTGTACTAAATAGGTCTAGCTAACTAACCGTTATTTCACTGATCACTGGATAGAATACTTCAATTTCCAATTATCCTTTTTCTTGCATTTACACTATGAGACGATTGTCCACTTGATAGTTGTATAGGTGACTGCTGGCCTGGAGACATATTTTGCCTATTAATTGAGATAAGCAAATAGCAAGTGAGATGGTTGTCTTCCGCATTATATAGAGACCAGAGAAGTAGCGCAGCTGAGTTGACTCATTTGACCTATATTTGCATGCTATATATACAGTACAGGAACAGAAAGAAAGTGTGAATTACATATTACATTTCAGTAGTACATGAATGGATAGAAATTAGGACAATTGGGTATAACTGGATACCCCTGTGTATTTTAACATGTGTAACCGTACAACACATGTTTACATATGTATATTAATTATCATGATAATAATTTTCTTAGTGTTAATTTTAAATGCGTAGCTTACCTTATGAATAACTCATATGACACTCACATAATCTTAGAATATGTGTAAGACTAGTAGCTCTTTGAAAGACGATTTTTCTCTCTGTTCTATTAAAGTATAAAATAACATGTTTAGAGCTAGCTTATAATAAATCGTTATTGGAGCTGCCTTTGGAAGGGTGTGTCTTCGGTTCCGCCGAATAAAAGAGAGTACAGTACAGTCCACTTTTGCATTTGTCAGCCGCTGCCCGTAGGAACAGGTAAACCCAACCGCCCCTCCACCCGGCAACGTCGAATTCCGCGAGCGGCGAGCGACTAGCGAGAGATACGGCGCGACGCCGAGATGGTTACGCCAGCGAAAGCGCGTCCACGTACGCCAGCAGGCAGCAGCAGCCGGTGGAGGGAGACGTCGCGTCGCGTCGTCAAGTGGGGGCGCACGCAGCTGCGGAGGAGCGAGCGGAGACAACGACTTGGACCCGCTAGCGCGGCGGCACGGCAGGCACGCAGAGACGTGTCGTGTCCCGTCCGCCCCAACGGCCCCGGGGCCGGGCCCCCCCACTCCGCGCCGCGCGCTCCACGCCGCCCGCCCCGCGCCGCCTGTCACCGTCACGCATCACTCGCCTAAACAAAACAAACAAGGCGGGCGCCGGCGTCGCCGGGCAATCTCCCGCCCGCCCGCCCTCGCGATCCGTCCGTATCTCCACTTGGCGCGGCGCCGCTCGCGTGCACGGCGGACCCACGACCGCCCCACACGGCGACTGATTTGGAGAGGCGGCACGTAGAAGGCCCCGCAGCAGGACCATGGCCGCTCTTGTCCTCCTTTTCGGCTCGCTCTCACCCTGTCATTTTCTACGCTTACTACGCGAATGGATTCTTCTCTCCTTTTTCTTTTTCCTGCGAGCGAGAGAACAGGTCCACGAACGAACGCGACGCACCGGCGGCACCCGCCAGCCAGCTGTGGTGCGGCTGGGCGGAGGGCCCAGCGCCGCACGTAGTTGTCAGGTGCGTGCGCTATTTGTGGGCGCTGTCGGGTACCAGCAGGAGCGTGAGATCGCAGATTTGATTTACTACGCAGACGCAGCAGCGGATGTGCTCAGCTCGGGATTAATCAGCGTCCCATCCACATCCACCACAACAAGTGGCGTGGAGCAGGCGCAGCCCACGAGACGAGACGCCAACTCCTCCACCTCGGCGGCTGCCGGCTCGCTCGCTGGGCGCCATGATTTTCTCGCCCAATAATTGCGTCTCCACAGCGGGGTGCATGCATCCCGGCGGGCCGCCTAACCAACGGAAATTCCTGGACGAGGAGGAGGTTAACGAAACCAGAGACCTCTTGCTGTCTCCGTTCTGGAGAATTCCACGTCTCCGTCGTGTGTCTCTGCACAGCGAGTGAACAGGCTCACTGATTGAAAGAGTTTTATTTCCCCCACGTGGCGCTTCAGGTTCTCGTAATCCATGTCACTAACTCTAAGCAAGTGGCAGATAGGATCCTAGGAGGAGTACGTCATGTTTATTCTATCCACATCTAGTATTTGAACCAGTAACATAAGAGGTGTAAGAAAGACATTTTCTAGTATTCATTTGAAATTTTTTTTATTTTTGACATAATGTTAACATAAGAGGACACATCGGCATTTACTACTTTGCATACATGATTGGTCACCTGGGCCGCAGAGCCACGCGAGCTGCACACTTGATTGATTTATTTTACTGGGTCCTACAGCATGCATGAACACAATGCCCAATGACCATTATTATTCTACCTTGCTATACGTGATTTTTCTAGTATCTAACAATTGATAATGGAGGTAGTACATTTCTAGTATCCTTAGACCTAATTATGTCTATTTAATTTTCTCTAAACTTTAACATGCCTCATATTAGAAGACGCCCCACGCGAGCTGTGATGAGTATTAGTCTCATCAAAAAGGAATGGGCCATCTAGACCTATGCAATCTAAAATTATTATTCTCCCAACACAAGCTACAATTTATAACTACACGAGACATGTCAGTTACTGGCAGATACACACTACTTTTCCATCCTTGATTGAATGTTGTCTTGGCAAGGTAATGTCACAATACGATGCCTCCTCAACGCTTGTTCCAGCTAATGTTTACACCTTTTGTCAGTCAAGGAGATTGCAACTAACTTCTATAGGCATATGTGATAGCCCATGAAGTTATCAAGCACTATTACCTTGAGTGCTAGATTGGACATGGCATATGGGATAACATGCCACTGTGGTGCATTGGACACGATCTTAGAGCTTTAGAGTTCAAAAGTGAGCCAAAATGCTCCAAAACTTTTATAGCTCTAAAGTTTAGAGGAACTGATCAAAATAGGCCTTTAGATAACTTACGATTTAAGTTAAGTTAGACTAAAGTTTAAGTGGCTAATCACAATACCCTTTGTGTATATGTGCAGTTTCGTTGTGTTGGAAACAATGCAGACAATTATAATCATCTATATAAAACCCATGGTCCATTTGATCATTTGATGCGGTACCAAAATTAAATTATCACCTCCAACTGAAATAGTATACCAATCACTCTCGTAAGAAATCATATGTACCCCTTCCTTATTAGAAAATAGATAGAAAATACAATGTTAACGAAATGCTTTTTTAAGGGTAAATTAATAAAATCCATTATTTCTCCATCTTTAACTTTTCTTTCAAAACGATTTTATGCTTAGGCCTTGTTTAGATTTCAAGTTTTTGCCATTTGAACTCCTGTAGCACTTTTGTTTGTAGTATTTGGTAAATATTATCTAATTATGGACTAACTAGGCTTAAAAGATTTATCTCATGATTTACAACTAAACTGTGTAATTAGTTATTTTTTATTAACATTTAATGCTCTATGCATGCGGATAAAAATTGATATGATGGAGAAAGGGTGAAAAAATCTAAAATTTAGAGGGAAAGAGAACAAAACCTTAACCTAAGGCCCTGTTTGGATCCCATGAACTAGTAACTAGTTGACTAACAATTAGTCCATAAGGATCCAAACAAGTGAACTAGTAGGTGAACTAATGGGTCAACTAATGGCTAATCTAAGGCTCAACTAGTACTAGTTCACTGGTCCATAAAACCTACTCCGTAACTAATTAAACTAGTTGTTAGTTTATTGGATCTAAACAGGCCCTAAAAAGTTGTAAGACTCCATCCAGTATTGTATGCTCCCTGAAGTTAAGGGAGCACCGCTCCGAAAATCCGCGTCGGCAAGGCGCTGCCAGCCAACCGTCCGTGCTGCCGTGGTCCGTGGTCCTCTCGTGGGCATAAATGGACGGCAGCGGCGGCGGGTACACGGTCGGGCGTACGTCCAGCAATTCGCCGGGCCATGAGGAAAGTGGCAGTGCCGCCGCTGCCGCTGCCGGAGGCGTGTGGTGGAAGCGGCGCGGCATTACGCGATACGCGGGCAACCGGCGCGTGCCGGTGCCTGCTGCCGTGGTGGGCGCGCCTCTGTAGTAGTACTACTGCCTGTCGGTCTAGGGCCAGCGGCACGAAAAATAAAATAAAAAGATGACCGGCGGCCTGCGCCTCGGTGGGTGCCCGCCGCCCCCGGCCTCGCGATCCAAGCAACACGCCCGCGGGCCGGCCGGCTGATGCCGACATTTTGGTGGTGGGTGCGCGCGGTCCCTTTTGCGCCGCACGCTGATCCTGATCTCGCCGTTAGCGCGCGGGCGTTGGCGCGGCCGTCCGTCCACGTCCCTCATGTGATCTTGATCTGCCGCGCGCGAATCGGCCGTCCGTCTGTCTGGTTGTTTTCCCTTTGGATGGATGATCTGACCTCTCCCGCGCGCGTCTTGGATGACCTGACCTCACGAGACGAGATGGAGGCTGAGCTTGGCAAGGAGCACGTACTACGAGCAGTGGTTGTGCTGAAAAGTACTGGAAGTTCATCCGTCGCATTCACAGGGGATTGCCGGATCGGCTGGTTCTGGTTCGATCGGCTCAATATACTAGTAGTACTACTTCAACTCTGCAGAGATAACGCGCCTTGGATAAGTAGTTTCATGTCCAATTTGTATGCATGGGATGCCTCGAAAGCATGATGGTGAGCTGTACTTTCGTTTCAGTATATATATACTGTAGTACGGCGATTATTTTTGTAACTACAGGTTTGCTCAAACTGTGTCGTCACGACGATCAATCGGTAACGAATAATCATGCCGTGTGCCGTCCGCCTATCAGATCGAAAGGCAAGAAACAAATTCAGCCCACCTTTCCTACCATCAGCACGCACCTCCCCGCACCAAGGAAAGGGGAAAAAAAAAAAGAGGACCTCCACCTTCCAATGGAGAGCGAGCCTTTTGTCCGCGAGCGGCGTATCTTCCGGCACCAAGTTTCCCCGCGCGACAAGGTTCGCTCAAGTTGACGATCCGTTAGCGGTGCAGGCGCGGCGTGGAGAACGGAGAGAGAGGGAGCGAGGCGTGCGCGGGATGGATGCGACGACAGCGCGGCGGTGGAGGCCGCCGCGGCCCCACGTGTCTTTACGCTCCGCTGCGTCTGCGTGCGCGGCCGATGCCGACGCCACCGCCACCCCGGGCGGGGCGGGGCGGGGCGGGGCGCGCACTGCCACTGACCACAGCTAGGGACGCACGGATCGTGATGCGTCGTCTTCCTCGCCCGCGGGGCCCGCGCGCCCGCCCACGACGTGGTTGTGCTCGCGCTGCCTGGCCCTGGCGTGGCGTGACGCTCCCTGCCCCCGCCCAGGTGGGGCCCTCGAGCGGCGGCTTTGCCATTGCGTCCATCTCCGTTCTCCCTTCGCTTTTGGGATATCTGAGGGATTTTCCGTTCCACTCCCTCTAGTCTACCGGTTTTGCCTCAGTGCCCTTCCTTGGTCTAGAGCTCGTCCCGCCCGCCATTCAGCTGCTCTTTGATTGCAATACTAGCTGTTATTAGTTCAAACTAAAATTACAGCTTTTTTAAAAGGGAGAGACCTTGAATTAAGATTGCAGATCACAGTATAAGGATGTGGTTGCTGACGGCGCTTTCAGAAAATAAACTAGAAGAAAACTCTTACCACTATACCATACTGTATTGTCCTAATTCATAGGCTACTACTTTGGTGGCGTTTAGAAACTTTGAAATCCTAGAGGAGACTCTATTCATTTTTTCTTCTATAAATGTAGTACTTGGTAGGTCAGGTAAAGTTATTACTCTCTGATAAGTGCTTCACAACATTTAGGAATTCTGAAATGCCCAATGAAGACAGGAGAGCTTTGCAGATTCTTAACGGCACGGCTAGGCAATCAACCTCTCCGGCCGAGCCATAGAAGTCACCACAACACCAACTTAAGAAGACAAGACCCATATGATTTCTAACTACTATGTTTCTACTTGTCTTTTGAAATGATCACCCTCTCTGGTATATAAGGCTTGGCACTAGCTAGTATAGAAGGGGAGAGACCAATCGAACCTAAAAATGTGGACTAAAACATAGAGCAGCACAACGCTTCCCCCACATCTCTTTCCACTTATGAATCAGGTTGAGCTTTTTCTAACACGAAGACTGTCATGTGAATCAGGTACCAAATTAATAGTATATCATTTTTCAATGGCATTTGTTAATAAAGCACAAATTGGTTGCCTCAAATAACTTAGTATAAGCAGTGATCATCTTTATCTTTATAACTAGAGTGCCATGTTTATCTAGGACCTTCATAAACAAGGTCAATTTTGAGTATACTCAACATATTGATATCTAAATAAACCAGGGTATGTCCTCTATTAATGAATTCATATGGAGACTGGAAATTCTTATGAATACTAGCTATTTCTTTGGTGTCTCTAGGGGAGTGTCATTCTAATAAAAGGTAACTTGATTAAACTGAATTGGACCGGTAGTCAAAAGTGTCATTTCTGTGTTTGAAGAAACAATTAGACATTTATTTTCTTCACTAAGACAATGCTAAGACTATTTGAAAAAATGATCACATTGCTACTAGGTTAACCTCACCCCGGTCTATAATCCATATACTTCTTTTAAGAAACAGCCGGAGCTTCATTCGTTGGGTGTGATTACAATCTGACTCTATGATACCTCGAAAACCTAGAGGTGGCTCTTGCCACTCCACCGCCAGCCTATTACGAGACACTAGTTTAGCACACTCATGATCTAGTCTATTACAATCTCTACCTGAGAAGACACTTGGGAATGGATTAACGACTATAAGAGAAAGGAGTGATGCTTAATCTTATGGATGGCAACATATTATGTGTTTTGGTGTATGTCTAATGATCTCATTTTGTGAGGGACCATGTTACTTGTGTTTAAAAAAGGTATGACTTAAATTTTGTTTACTTTCCTTCCCAGGATGAATTTGAAAGGAAAACCATGTTACTTGTGTTTATAGACAATGTCCTTGCATAATCCTCATCATTAGGAGATAAACTGGATCTGTGTTTAGTGAACATGACTTTGTAGGTCATTTCCTAAGGTGTCTTCGCAATAGTAGATGGGAAAGCTGTGACATTCAATAATTTTTTTTTGCTTGTATTCTCATTTTTATTTTGTCAAAAAAAAACATAAACGGGTCACTTTAGGAATAAAACCCGGCAGCTATTGCGAGAAGACGATCAGGATCCGGGGACCTAAAAGAGAAACGGCACCCGTAACACCTGCCATACGTTACGTAATTTGCAGGCCGGCAGGTGGCCGAAGCGCAAAAACGGCTGCCTAATTTTAATGGGCAGCTCGCTAAAGACGAGGGGCGGCGGCGAGGCGAGGAGGACAGGACAGTCAAACCGCTCGCTGACTGCGCCGAGTTTTATTCCCTCTCGCCGCTCCACCACTCGCGCTGGGCTTTCCCCCTGCCTGCTGCCCTTTTTTTAACCCACCCGGCTGCCTATAAATGCCGCCCCCTCCCCCCTCGCCTTATCCTAGACGCCACACAGACCAGACACCCCCCCTCGGTTGCCCACACCACGCTCGCTGAACCGGAAGACCCGCGCACACACGCCACTTGTACACCATGGCGCCCCGGGTGGCGGACAAGTCGCCGTTGCCGCCGGCCACCGGCCTCGGGCTGAGCGTCGGCGGAGGCGTCGGAGGCGTGGGCATGGGCCCGCACTTCAGAGGCGTGAGGAAGCGCCCGTGGGGCCGTTACGCCGCGGAGATCCGCGACCCTGCCAAGAAGAGCCGCGTGTGGCTGGGCACGTACGACACGGCCGAGGAGGCCGCCAAGGCCTACGACACCGCCGCCCGCGAGTTCCGAGGCGCCAAGGCCAAGACCAACTTCCCGATCCCGTCCCAGTGCCCCGTCGCCGGCGGCGCTGGCAGCCCCAGCAGCAACAGCACCGTGGACTCGAGCGGCGGCGGCAGCGGCGGCGGCTGTGGCGTCCAGGCGCCTATGCAGGCCATGCCGCTGCCTCCGGCCCTCGATCTCGATCTCTTCCATCGGGCGGCCGCCGTGAACGCGGCCTCCGCCGGCGGCATGCGGTTCCCGTTCAAGGGCTACCCCGTCGCGCGCCCGACACCGCACCAGTACTTCTTCTACGAGCAGGCGGCGGCGGCCGCCGCCGCCGCAGCCGGCTACCGGATGCTCAAGGTCGCCCCACCGCCGGTCACCGTGGCCGCCGTCGCGCAGAGTGACTCCGACTCCTCGTCGGTTGTTGATCACACCCCTTCGCCTCCCGCGGTGACGGCAAAGAAGGAGGTGGGCTTCGAACTGGATCTGAACTGGCCGCCGCCGGCAGAGAACTAGGCACACCGGAGTTTTTAGCTGACGGCTTAGTAGTTTCTTATTTTTTTTTTTCCCTTTCGCCTTCATCAGGAATGTTACTTCTGGTTGTTTGGTCCTGTATTCTTGTTCTTCTGTAGACTATTGTAAATAGTTTTTTCCGCCGAGGACGGAAATGATCTGAGATCTGTTCGTCTGTCTTTGAGTCTGGACAGATCAAGCCGGCGTTGATATGGGCTTAAACCATGTAGTATTGATTTAGTAGTAAGTATTAGTAAGGATATAATTGTTGAGAAACAAAGAAATCTGTCCGGAAAAGACGTTTCCTTTCGATCTTTCCATTCAAGAAAAGGTGTCCTGCTTGGTTGGGAAACGCTGGTCGCCATTTATTTGCGCCGCTGCCGGCTGCCCGCTGCGTTTGCACCCTCAACTATTCTGTTGCCGTAACGGTGACACGACAAATTTACTTGTGGTTTGGTCAGTGACGCGTCTCATTCTGCATGGCCTAATACTCCTCCTTAACAACGCTTGCTTCCTCCTTGACGAGGCTGATTAGGAGCCAAACGACGTGCTCATCAGCTGGCCGCCGATGGGTTTGCCGAGGAGGCGCAAGCTGCAGAAGCATCGTTATCCAAGCCACCTGTTTCCACGGCTCCCCCCGCTACGCTATCACGAGTATAGCGACGGTAATTGTTATTGTTCTCACCGCGGCCAATTTGCGGCGACGAAATACTTTTCAAATCCGCGGTCATTGTGGTATGGCAGCGTCGAGGAGACGGCAGGCCGGCAGGGCGGCCGCGTACAGATCTTTGAGAGAAGAAAAAGGCAGATGCGATGGAGCGGAGCCGGAGTCGTGGGCCTTGCGCGGGAGGCAGGTGTGGACGGGACGACTCCTCGAGCGGTGGGGTGGGGTGGGCTGGCTGGATCTTTCCGCACCGGCGACGATCTGTTCGTACGACGGAATCGCGGCGGCTGCGTTGTGCTACTCGTGACCTTGAGAATAACGTGTGCGTGCGGGCGGGCCCCCGCACGACACGTGTGCGCGGCGGCAGGACCCGGCGCTGCCGGCCGCGGATCCCCTGCGCGCGCCCCGCTCTGGCGGCCACGGGTGGCTGGGCGCTCGCGTCTCGCGGCGCGGGCGTGCCGGGTCCGCGGCTGGCCCCGCGGGCGTGTCTCGTGTTCGGCGTGGCCGCGTCCGGATGCGGCGCGAGGACCGGGCGTGGTCGCGGCCGACAGCTGTGGGCCTGGCGCAGCGGGAGGGCCGGCATCAGGGGGCAGTGATTCGCGCGGCGGCAGCAGCTTCTCCTCGCCCGTGGGGCCCACCCGAGCGCCGCGCCTCCGGAGGATTGCCGCTTTCCGTCGTTTTACTAGTACTCCTTGCTCGCCGCCTGCATGCTTTGGTTTTCTTGGTGCACCTAATAATTGTTACAGGTACACGGTGCTTGACTGCATACCATGGCCTACTACGGCTATGCTCCGGATTAGTAGTACTCCGTACTCTTGTTCATTGATTGTTTAACTAGATTTATAAACAGTTTAATATTGTCTTTATAAATAAATTTATTTAAAAATATATTTCGCTAACAATCAAACATTTTTTAAGATGTGTGCTAGTAACTTACTCTGTTGATGCTATATCTAAAAGCAGCCCCTGGAATTTAAATTCTGAGGATTACTTTTAAAACGACTGCAGGCCTAAGAACATATTGAACTCCCTTCATAAATCTTGCTTCACTTCTGCTCAGCCTTTTACATGTAATAAGCCTTTTGGCCTTTTAGAATTCAGAAAAAATAATAATAATAAAAAATAGAAATAAAAAAATAATAATAATAATAAAATAATAATAATATAATAATAATAATAATAATAATAATAATAATAATAATAATATTATAATAATAATAATAATAATAATAATAATAATAATAATAATAATAATAATAATAATAATAATAATAATAATAATAATAATAATAATATATTTGCAAAAGATCTCAAAATCACTAGTGCGGCTAGTAGTGCTACTTGGACCTTTGAGTACGTAAAACCATTTTGTTTGCTGGACGGCAGGGAACCCACGCCAGAGGGCAAGGGTTGGAATCAATCAGCGACGGGCGGGGCGGGGCGGCCGGAGAAAAGCAATGGTGCACGTAATGAGGGGATGTGGACGTGTGAGGGAGGTGCGGTGGGGAGTGTGGGGGCATTGACTGAGACGTGCGTGCACGGAGGGGGCACCGATCGGCGTTGATGGCAGGCCGGGACCATCGCATGCGAGTGCTCGTACGACTACTCTACTGCTGCTAGTTGGGCGGAGTAGCGGCGGATGGCGTGGCGGAGCAGCCCGGACACGGAAAAGGGCGCGCGCGCGCGGCGCGCTGCTGCTCCCTCGCTCCGTGTGGCCCGGCGTGCGGCTTTCATTCAGCACCGTGTGGCCCGGTAGCTTTGGATCCAAGCAAGCGACTCCAGGAAGCCGCACCGGAAACTACGAGAAAGGCGAGCGCAGAGAGACCGCGGGGCAGGCCAGGACAGGCGGTCGCGGTGGGCGTGCGTCGTTGTAGTGAGTGGGGACACTGGCGAGGGGGCGTCCTGTCTTCAGTCCTCCCGCCGCTACGCCACGTTTGGCGCTGCGCGGCGCGGCGCCATAAAGTAATGGCCATGCATGCATGTACAGATAACGCCTCCTTTTGCGTGGGGGCAGCGCCGACCGCCGAGGGCGCGGACTGCGGACGCAGCCGCTGGTGGCGCCCGCTGCTGCGCGCCGGGCGGAAACGTACTACGGGTTGGTAAATTGGTGGCGGGGTCCGTGGACCGCCGGTCTCGCTGCGCGGCTTCAGCGAGAATTTGTCAAGCCTGTGGAGGCTGGATGGAGAGGAGCCTAGGAGTATTAGGAGCTACGAGTAGTACTCAGTAGGCCGTAGAGGGGTCTGGGGCCGTAGGTGGTGAGAATTTAGTGGTGGCGCGTACGCACACGCATGATCAGGCAAACGGCCGCTACCGACACGCTTTATGGGGGGCGGCATTCACGCTGGCACGCTGCGATCCTTTGTTGCCGGCCTCTCAAGACATTGCCTTGTTGCAAGGGTACTCGGGTAGGGATAGGTCGTGAAAGGGATTGCTCGTCAACTGTTTCGAATGGTGGTTCATCTGAAAATTGACATGGCTCTGGTTCCTGCTGTTTTAAGGGCAAACCTTCAAAGTAAATCCGAAGGAATTTTAAATGGATCTTTTTTCCGGAAAGATGAAATGTCCCACACGAACGTAAGGAAGGAAAATATGGGTTCGCATCTAAAAAAATCCCCCCGCCAATTTCCATAATATTCGCTCTTAAAGGAAGTCGAAACTAGGACCTCATGGTGCTGTTAAGGCTCTTATAACTACCAGGCTGTAGGTCCTTTCGCATTCAAGCACCTAATTGATGGAGCAACTCCAGTAAGAACTCCCTATTTGAGTTTCTAGTAAAAAGAAAAAAGCACCATGCACAAGTTGGAAAAACAACTCTTCAACAATACTCCAACTCGTAACTATCAGTGATTAGTGGCATATAGGGATACGGACGGTTAGTGAGCAGTACAGATGCTGCTTCCTAAAAACCTAATATGACCTTACCCTGTGTAGAGACATGAGAGCACTTAGACTTCGACCTGCTCTCTCGGCGCCGATGACACGTCAACGATCGGATGGGGAAGACGGAGGTAGCGCATCACGGTGGTATGAGGAGGAGATGAATTTAACTAAGATAAGTCATTAGTCACGAAATCACAGCACCGAGATGATTGACCTGCCGTTAGTGGATTGGAGCAAGTAGATCAATCACCGTTAATGCAATGCAAGAATAATTGCTCACCAAAATAATGCCGTGCTTTTTTCCATGCATGCAAAAATAGAGTTGCAAAAGGTACCGGCGAACCCGCATGGTTAAAGCGAGAATTTGCCAGAGCATTCACGCGCATGTCACGTGCCACACCCATAGCCCCTCTAGCACCATGAGACGTGGCGAGCGCGTGTATTTCTTCCCTTTATTCTCCACAACAGTTTTAACTAGAGTAAGACATCTCAAAATTTAAGTTGTCCTAAGAGTAGCAATATGTTACTCAAAATTTATAGAAATTATTATTTGTGTTGGCCCAAATATTCTAGCAACCTCAACTCATCGAATCATCTTAGGTGCGTTCATTCATAGTCACCTTAAAAATTGAGTCTATTCGTTTTAGTTTATCAGCTAATAGTATTTTATTCTTATAAAAAAAATCAGCTGTTTCAATAGTATTTTGATTTATTACCGAATAGCTTCATTGTCTTCGTGTATGATCTGACCGGGTCTGTATGATCTGACCGCAACTCGCGAAGAGGCGCACGGGAGGTGGCAGTTGGTGCGCGGTGCCGCGGTGACAAGCACGGGGAGTAAAGTTTCACCGATCGCTGATGACTTGGGTACAGGTGAGTTGTGTGCGGTGCAGGCTCGAGGAGTCTCTACTGTACTCCCCGGATAACGTGGCGGTTGCCATCCTACTCCTAGCCGCTACAGTGGGGCAATGGAGATGGCGTAGGCGACGGGGATAGATGCGCGTCCCAAGCAGCGTACAGTACCACACAGGCGACAGGCCTGAGCTCGACGCGATGACGCCACCTCGGCCACGAACCCGGTCAGAAACCGTCGGCGGCGTCGCGTTGGCCCCGGAATTTCCCACCACGTGCGGCACGGGCCGAGCTGCTCCCATGAGCGCGACACGGCATCTCTGCCCCCGCCCCGCCGCCAGGGCCCCACAACGACGACGACTGACTCGCACGCACCCGGCCCAAGGCGGAGGTTGCCTCACCCGTCCCGTCTCCCCCTTTGATTCGAGGGCAGCGGGAGCGGGACGGACAAGGACGACGCGCGCCCAGAGGATGCTCGCGGCACTCCACGGACGACGATTCGTACTCGCCATGCGGCGCCGCTGCGGCCTGCGGCGCTCCCGCGCTGGACTCGTACTGCTCACAGTGATCCTGAACGCCTGCTCCGCCGCTGCCCTTTAATTTTTGGTTCTGCGTGCTGCGGCGCCTTTCCGTCCTGAGGACTGTGTGTGGCGTGGCGGCGACCAAAAGCAGGCAAAGACCGCACGGTGCGTGGCAGGCGCCGCTCGGCACAGAATACGTCGGAGCCGGCTTTTCAGACGGGTACGGGTGCTGGGGCGGGTGGGATGTGGATGTGTGCTACTATGACGCGGTGCAGTGGCCAGGTCGGCTAGGCCTAGTAGGCCTACTACGGCAGGCTGTGCGCCTGTGCAAGCGGCGCGGGGTCATGTCGGGTGACCGCTGCACGGATGGACGGCCGGCGGAAATTGAGCGATGCGGACGCCGGATGAACACAAAATCACGGCTGCGCGGGGTTATGTCGTCCTCCGCTCCTCGCCTTCACGGCTGCACCCGGTCAAGACGTCCTCGTCTGCCGACACTATCGCTTTTTAACAATTTGTTTGCTAAGGAAAAAAAACTGGTTCTTTATGGGGGCGTTTGGTTGCTTGTTGGATGCGGCCTGGCTCGCTCTGCAGAAGCAGGTTGCCACCGGCCAGGCTTTGCAGCTGCAGGTCCAGCTTCTTTGGCTCATGTACACATGCAGCCAGGTTACAGACGGAAGACGTTTGGTTACCGGCAGCCTACAGCTCTCCCTCTCACACAGCATGCATGCGTGCATGTGCAGTGGCATCAAACGAGCCAGTCTGCGGAGAAACGAGGATTTTTTCCGCATGCGGCGAGCCTGGCCAGCGGCCTGCTTTTGCATCGCTCGGGCCTGGCTGGAGAGCTGGTTTAGGCATCCAATCACGCGTCCACTGCATCGCGACGGCCTGGTTCAGCGAGATACAGGGAACCAAACGCCCCCTATGTTGTCTCAAGTTAAAATATTATAATTTTAGTAAACGTCACGGAAATGAGTATTTCATGACAAATGCAATACTATTCATTTCATATCATAAACAAATGGTATTAGGGATGGTATAAACCTATATAAGACAAGGGTATGCACACAAAATCACCATTAGCCTTCAAAGTGAGGGTATGGACGCAAAAGTATTGTTGAACGTATGACAAAATTTGAGATGCGCTTTTATGACAACAACAGTGGCTATAAGAAGATAAATTTGTGGTGCAAACCACATACCAGCTAAATATGAAAATCAATTTCAAAAACGTATTAATTTGTTCAAAAGAATCTAAGATTAGGCACATCGGTAGTGCATACTCATATGTACAAACTGTGCTGCAAAGTTTGACAAATTCATGCAAAAATTCATGCCATTTTGAGTGAGTTTGCATACCAACTTTTACACAAGAGTTCATATTTGTACACACTATAAATAAAGCAAAAGCCAAATGCTTTTGAACGACCAAAATATGTTTTTCTAATTAGTTTCCCTACTCCTAGCTCTTACTCCCTCTGTCCCTTTTTAACTGTTTCTTGCGCTATCTAAGAAATAAATGCCAGCAATTTTAAAAAAATACTAAATATCATCAATTAGTATCATCGGAAAGATCTCTGGATCTAGTTTTTTAAAAAAATATTTGAAGACATAAGTATTGCATGTATTTTCTACAAATTGAGTCAAACTTGTGGCATAAAAACTCACGACGACACTTAACAAGGGACAGTCGGACAGAGGGAGTATGTGGTTCCCAACACCCACTATAAGAATATAGATTTGATAAGTGGCAACTATTTTTTTCTACGAATCACAATACAAATGTAGGTACACATACATTTACTACACATACTTATCCTTAGGAATGTACGTACACACTTTATCTTAGGCTGAGACTAAACTGACAGATTTGGGAATTAACGAAGTCAGCATAGCCATTTCGCTATCAACAAGTACATCTCCTACCACTAAATAGTTAAGGACTTAAATCTCATACTACTTTTTTTTTTTTTTTTTGGGGGGGGGGGGGGTCGTCGTCAGGGCAGCCAAACCCTAGATCCGCCAATGTTCTTATTGTTGCTATATCGGACCTCGGTTGCGAGTAACAGACCATATTGGTTCATCTCGAGAGTAGGGATGTGATCATCTCAATTACTCACGCCATATCATTTTCAGAACAAAATGGTAATCCATAATCCATAGCTCAAATCCGTGATTGCTTTCTCATCTGATCTCTAGCCGTGAAGGTTGATACGGCTGTGGAGTTGTATATGGTTCTCTTTATTTTTTGGTTTTGCCTTTTCCTTGTTCGAAGAAACCATGATTGCCCTATGCTGAGTAAGTGGAGCCAGTTCCATTGGATGTCTATTGCTGTTCGCCATTGACTGCGTGTTTACTACGAGTGCGCATAAAGGAGAAACTTCCCCGGCCATTTTGACAAGTGCTCCAATGTTTGCCCCCCTGATTCCGGAAAATATTCGGCGTGCCTCTGCCTTCGATAGCACGGCAAAATCGTGCTCAGTCCGAGGCTCCGGCGAAGTGGCAAGGGAAAAGGAACAGGACGTCAAAACCGTACTGTAGACCGGCCGCTTTGCTTCGGAGCGCAGCCCACGCCAACAGAACGCCGTACTGAAGCCACGCCCAGTCGCCGCCTTGGTGGGTCTCTCTCTCTCTCTCTCTCTCTGGGTCCCATGCCTTGAAGAGCGGCGATACTAGCGCTGCGCGGTCCCACCCCCACCGCGCCCGTGCTGTCCCCCACCCCACGACACGCTTCCTCCCACGTGAACCTGCGGCCAACCGACCTATGACACGTTGCGCGCCCGCGCCGGCGGTGTGCGTGTTCACTCGCTGCGCTGCTGCGGTGGCCCCCAGGTCACTGTCCGTCTGTGTGAGCACGTCGCGGTTTTATTGCTCGCGGCGAGTAGACGACAAAACAGTCCGAGGGAGAGGAGAGCCGAAGCGAGCGACAGGGATGTGCATGCATGCAAGATTCACTGACTCGTAGGGTCCCAGCGACTGCGGCCCCCTCCCCAGCGCCGTGGAAAAGTTGCTGCTGCGTTCGGCGCCGCAGCACACCAGCAGCAGCTGTGTGGATGCGAAATTGCCCGTACAGGTCTCAGGCGATCAGACTTGGGAGCGAGAGCGTACTGTAGCGGCGTCCAGAGCTGGCGTCATGATGCACGCGAGCGTTCACATGATGGAATGGAGGCGGGGCGTGCGGTGCTCCGTGCACAGCGCAGCGTTACTGGTGGTGGGGCAGGACCAGTGGGTGGTCCCGGCTGCACGTCAAATGTCGCGGCGGCTGTGCCGTGGTTCCGCCCCGCCATTGCCACGCCCACCGGCAGGCCACCGCTCCGGGGTCCGGACCCCAACCCGATACCCTCTCGCTTTCTCTACGGTCACGACCCGCCCCATTTCTCGTGGCTGGAATGGATGGATCACAGATGGCGTAGGAGGAGTAACCATTTGCTCTCACAAAAGCCCAAACGTACCTGCTCTCCCCGTGCTCTCCATTCTTCAGCCTTGCTTGACCTTGTGGCAAAGAGCAAAACACCACGCACGTTGCTGTACCCACCAAGCCCCACTACACACCTCTCAGGCTCAGCTGTTGATCCCGGATGGATCCCACGCTACGGGCAGTGCTGAGCCGCCATGTCGGAGGCGACGGCGGCAGCGGCGGGGCGAGGGGAGGAGGAGGAGGAGGAGCCGGCGACGCGCACTACAGGGGCGTGCGGAAGCGGCCGTGGGGCAGGTACGCGGCGGAGATCCGCGACCCGTGGAAGAAGACGCGGGTGTGGCTGGGCACGTTCGACACCCCCGTGGAGGCCGCCCTGGCCTACGACCGCGCCGCGCGCACCCTCCGCGGCGCCAAGGCCAAGACCAACTTCCCCGACCACCACGCCGCCGGACAGCCGCAGCAGCAGCACTCCCTCCATCTGCAGGCAGCGCCGCCGCTCCTGCGTCAGCCCCCGCCGCAGCACCAGCACGTCTCGTTGGGAGGCGTCCACGACGACGTTGACTGCCGGCCTACTCCGTGGCATTTCGTCTGCTTCCAGACGGCCCCGAGGGAGGCGGCGGCCCCGTTTCCCCGACTGCTGCAGCGATGCAGACGCCGCTGGCAACCGGCGAGCCACCGTCAACGGCGCTGGAGCTGGGCACGGGCCAAAGCCGCGGCGGCCTCCCCTTCGACCTCAACGAGGCGCCGGCATGCTGATGCTCGATCGGTCGGATTGTGAGGCTGCAGCGCCAAAGGTGGCGGTGGTACCGACTGGTGAGCACTGAGCAAGGTGAGGGCTGCGGCGCTGGGCAAGGGGGGCGAGTAGAGTAGAGTATGGGTGCACGCACTGCTCGTCTGCTCCGGCTAGCTGTACATAGCTATTTAAGGAAAGCTTAGGCCTGTCTTGTTGGGCTGGCTCCTTTTGTTTTCGTTTAAGCGTTGCCATTTCTGGTACCCTGTGTCGGTAATGGTGGAGAGCGGACGCTTGTTTTGTTTCACCGCAGGAGGTAAAAGGGGCGCGGTAAAAAAGTGGGGGGCAGGTAGGTTCGGCTGGGTCCTTGCTGCTGGTGGCCTTCTCCGATCTCCACCGACGGCGCGCCGCGAGAGGGCGTTCTTCTCTTCTCTCGTGCGGGCGTCGTGCGTGCCCACACTGCCCAGGGCCCAGGCTGCTGTACTTTTCTGAGTTTTTTCGGCCAGGCACCGGCCTCCTGCACATGCGCTCTTTACCCGGCTCGGATAATGCGCATGCACCAATCCACTGCGACAGAGGAGCGGGTTGTAAAACTAACGTCGTGCACATGGTTTACGGATATCCTTGCCATGCTGCCGTGAGCAACGTGACATGTTTCACCGCAATGCTGATTAGCCGTGCGAGACGGAGTGTGCACGGGCCAGAGACTCTTAACTCTTGTAAATTAAAGTAAGAGTAGTAGTATCAGTGCGCCCGGGCAGACTGTACGTCATGGTTGTGTCAGGTCAACAACGTGGGAATTCAATGGCATTCCAGTGCCGTGAAATATTTTGGCCTTGTTTAGATTTCAGATTTTTTCACTCTCTCTCCATCACATTAAATTTCTACCGCATATATGGAGCATTAAATATAAATAAAAAAATAACTAATTACACAGTTTAGTTGTAAATCACGAGACGAATCTTTTAAGCTTAGTTGGTCCATGATTGGATAATATTTGCCACATACAAACGAAACGTACTGCTACGATTGTAAATTTCACCTTTTTACGCAATCTAAACAAGGTTTATAAAGGGTATTAATTGATGAATCAGAAACTCAACAGGCCTTAGCAAATCTGTAAGCACAGGAACAGTGCACGTTAAAACCGGCGTGTACTCCCCCACCTTTTGTTTGGACATGTTTTTTTAGTTGGCGTCAGTAGCCGATCTATTAAATGGTTGAGGTAGTATATTCGAGCTTCTCCTAGCATGTATGTTTCTACATTCATCAGTGGTTGACGTATAGTCCTCACGTTCTTTTTGGTCATTTGATGATTCGTGCCATCTGCGTTTTTTCCTATTTACGACTACTGGGAACCAAGATCTCACGAGCATTAGTTTCCAAAAAAAAAAAGGTCACACGAGCATTTTGGACATAAACCAAGACATGGATAGTAGTCTTTAAACTTTCGCTTTAGTTGACCGTGGGGTTCGGAAATCGGAATGTTTCCAGACAACCAAACTCCGTGCCCCGCAACAGCAAAGGAAACTGCACTCACCATGTATCCATC
This sequence comes from Chrysopogon serrulatus, assembly GCA_015844335.1. Classification (NCBI taxonomy): domain Eukaryota; kingdom Viridiplantae; phylum Streptophyta; class Magnoliopsida; order Poales; family Poaceae; genus Chrysopogon; species Chrysopogon serrulatus. Next base: position 53,331 of record JADLZL010007381.1, read on the forward strand.
GCCACGTTAAAAAGGCCCAAGTTTGCGGGTGTTAAAAATAATAAGTTCGGTTACGAGAGCTTAGAGTATTGGGCTGGGTTGTCTCCCAGCGTCGGCCTATATCTGGGCTTCTTAAATGGGCCAGCTTGATGTTCACGTACAATCAGGCCCCCTTTTGAGAGCGGGCTTTCATGGGTATGTCTTATCTTCCTATTTTAATGCCATATTACTACGTTACTAGCAAACATAACTTTGGAGTTCAAAAAAAAAAAAAAAAGCAAACATAACTTTGCGTTACAACGAGAAACAAAAAAGCTATCAAATATTCAACCTGTTCGCTTCAGCTTGTTGCACAGTTGCACTGATCGCAATAGCTTAATTTCAAATAGGTGCTACATTTTATGTTATGGGTGGTTATGGCACCAATAACAAACGAATGGGCTCGTTACTGGGAACAGTGACGACAATGTCACATATCAATTTATGTTTTTTATGAAATTTTAAAACTATATTTTTATTTTATGATGACCATGGCATCCATAATATAACTGAATATTAGCAATAATATGACACTGTCTTATTAATTCGTGTACTGAATTAAATATAACCTTGATATAATTTATCTTTCATTATAAGAAGCAAAAATATTTACTCATAAATCTATCATAACTTTAGTGTTCATACTTATGTGTATATAAAAAGCTAGATATCAAGTTCCGTGACTTCTTTTGAGGACCTACAAAAATTGTTATGGTATCAATAATTGACGGCACTGGATTAGCAGTCATTGTATCAATAATTGGTCTCCCTGTTGATGAGTACGAAGTATGACCAATTTCCACACGTTAGCCCTTGTTGAGAGTTGTTATGGTATATTCAAACAATTCTGAGATCTGCACTAGTATATGCGAACAACTTGAAAAAAAAATATTTAATTGATTAGACTAGATGACAAACGGTTTAAGATTTCAGTTTATAATTTGATTAGTTAAGCCATCGATCAATTCATGTGATTAGTTAAGTCATCGTTTGATTCATTTTTCTAATAATAACTTATTCCTAATCAAAATTACAGCGATAAATTAGTGATCAAAATATTTATTTATTTATTTATTTATTATTAGGTAATTGTGATATTTTTGATGACCCGTAACATTGTACGTTGTTTTATTATCATTTTCCCAATAGTTTTTGGCTTTTAGGTATGAGCTATGCGCTTCACCACCCTTTTGCATTCCGAATGAGAATGCCACTATCTGTGGCATGGTTTCTTTTTTGTTTTTTAATTATGTTATAATAATACATCTGCACATTGCATTCTCTAGAACTACTGAGGCTAACACGTTTTTTTATTTTATTTTTTTTCTAGGGCAATGATGTTTTCCTCAGGATTTATCATGTATCCATCAAAGAGACCTCAAACAAGCACCCAGTAACTATGATTCTTTACCAGTGGACTTTATAATATCTGGACAGGAGAGAACTAGCTGAAAAGTTGGCTAAACATAATGCCATTGAACTTGTTATTTTTTCTAGAAGAGTTGCAGATCAGCAGCCTGCATACTCATGTTCCTGGCAAGCTTTTTGAATTTATTGATTAGTGGTAGGGGGTTAGAACTGGGATATGTCAGTGTGGTAGTTCTAACCCTTCAACTAAAAAAACACGAAGGCTTAGGGATTAAACTTCCATTGCATTTTAACTCTAATGCCATCTCTATATCCTCAATTGAAGTACCCTTTTGTTGGTTTAATAAGTCTCAAAGGTCACTTTGTATTTATAATTTACTTCACTGTTAATTTAACCATATGACTCTCCTAAAGCACCAAATTCCATACTATTTGCTAGCAGCAGCACAAAAGTGAAGGATTAGGAACCAGTACTGCATAGAATGAACTATTTCAGATTGCATTGTGACCAAAATTTGAGCTGATAAATTGATATAGTTGCTTAAAAACTAATTATACTATGGATCTTTTTTCTACAGATGATCTGTATTTTTCGCAAGTGTACAATGCAAGTTCGTCAGAGATATTCTACTCGAACAAGCCAATTCCATTTGAAGGCCATTAGGAGAAATTGACTACCACTGTCAAGATGGTGAGTATTTGCCAATGAAGGTTTATTCTTTTTTACTAAGATTAAATTAAAAAAATTCTTATAGATATTGTTGATGCTAATAATTCTAAATAATAACATGCTAGACCCTTTATTTGAGAAGTACTTGGATAGGAATCGATCATTAAACAAAGAACTAGATGTCAGATGCAACTAGAAAATTTTGTTATTCTTTTTTTCAATAATTTTTGTATAAATACGTGTGTGTCACACGTGTATGTCCACTAGTCTCTATAAAAAAGAAGAGTTACATATCATGAAAGAAAAAGCAAAAAAAAAAAAAAAAAAAGAAGGGAAAGGGTGGCACGGGACGCCACACCCAGAATACTAGTAACATTTTTCTATATACTGTAGTTATGTTTTAAAAGCGATCTAGTTTAAATTATAACTACAGTTTTTTTAAAAGTGAGTACGCTCGTTGGAAATCCCCACGTTATGTTTTTTACATACAGTGTTACGTATGTTTCAAGAACGAATGGCCCATGAGACCAGAAATGAGTCGAGGAAAGGAAAAGAGTTGTCAGAGGGTCGAGACCTGAAAGGTGGCCACAGAGAATCCTACACCCTCCGTTCACAAATAATTTATTTTTTTGACTTTCAATAACTATGTTTAACCATTTGTCTTATTTAAAATTTTTATATATATTATAAAATAAATAAATTATTATTAAAGTATCTCTAATGACAATATAAATTATAACAAGATACATAATATTTATATAAAAATTTAAATAAAATAAATAGTCAAACACATTTATTGAAAGTTAAAAAAAAGATAAATTATTTATGGATGGAGGGTGCATCTCAGTCAAGGGGATGCAGGCAGACAGGCAGGCAGTCAAACGGGAGGCGGTGTACGATTGGTTTAAGTAGTGTGTGTCTCCGACAGAGGGGGTACACGGCTTCCGCGCCATCCGTGCGCGGGGCGCCAACGTATGCTACTTCCAACGTTAGGGTGACGATTCTTCTTCTTTTTTTTCTTCGAGAATTAAAGTATACTGATTTTCTTGGCTGCAACTAGCAACTTGCAACTTATGGTTGTACACTTTCAATCACGAAGTTTAACCAGGTGTAAACAAATTTACATGTTTTTCATGCTATCTAGTTTCCTCATTGGATGCTCATCTTAGGGTTAAAGTAACTCAACTTTGTCTCGAGAGGATTTTATAAAAATTTTATGAGTATTAAATAATCTGATATGACACATGACAGTCTAGCATGAAAGCTTTATTTGAGACTAGCCTTATTTCTAAATTGTGTAAAATTGTATCAAATCTAAATAGACATATATAGTTCACTTGCAAAAAAGAAGTAAATTAAAATGTTGTTAAGCTATACTACAATTACAAAGACAAAAGGACACGAAGGAATGTCTGTGACTTAGAAAATCAACAAAAAAAAGAAATTACTATGGTTCAACATGTAGTCGAAACAACTCACTTCCATTTTGAAAGGGTATTATGCATCTTTCGTTCCAGTTACACAGTAGCATCCCGTACTTTATGCATCTTTCGTTCCAGTTGTACAGTGGCATCCCGTACTACTGCTAATGTCAAAGTAACTTTCATTAAACCCACCATTAGTACGGCTTAGCAATTGTATATGGTTGACACTGACGAGGCATCTGCCCTGAGCGTGCCACGCACGTGCGCACCTAGCACCCCTGTCCTAGCTAAAGTCATCGCCAAAGCAACTTGCTAATCAGATTTTATACAAGCACACTTTCATAATTACCAGTCTCAACGCAAAACTGAGGCCATAGTACCGTTGTAGTTACACGTAAGGATTATTTATTATTACCACGGCTTTAACATGTACTAAAAATATAAAGATTTAAACTTACCCTAAATCAAAATATCATGAGTTTCATTAAATTTATATAAACAATAATAATACTTGCACTTTCGACCAAGGAGCATCACTGAGTTCATAATGAAATATGTTTCATATCTTACTCTTTTCATAGATGTTAATACTCTTTTAGTGTATTTAGTTAAATCTTGAATGTTTTGAATTGCAATAAATTTGGAACTACGTATATTTTGAGAGAGTGATGAAACACGTACTTTGAGCTTCCTTTAGTTCATACCAAGTTTAGGTCAAAATCATCATCATAGATAAGTCTAAGTACACTGTAATTAGTTGGTATAGGGGATCCAAGGGTGACATGGATAGGGCTTGAGCCCTCTCTACCACCTCCCACACAATGGAGCCCTCCCTTTCCTTAAGCCCCTCCTTCATTTTTGTTGAAGAAGGAAGAAGAATATGGATGAGAAAGAAGGAGAAGAAAATGGAAGAAGTAAGCCCCTCCTTGCGTTCTAGGCTTGACCTTGAGTTATGACACCCACCCAACCCACCTGTTTTAGACCCAACCAAACCATGGAAAGGAATTATAAATAGAATCGATGGATATAGGTTTGATCCATAAGACACATGAATTGTTTCTCTGTTCTTTTTTTGTCACTTGATATTTTTTGCATGCAAGACCTAGGATCCTGCGTTGATGTACAAAGCGGGGCATCTACGCTGCATCCGAAGGGACAGACGTCGTCCTCAATACGTAGAATTCATCTCTTCCCGTTCGAGGCCATGCTCCCCAAGCTCAACTTAGCTTCATGCTAGGGGGCTGTTTGGGCACTGGTGGCCCATATACGTTGGTGGCGATATAAGCGTAATGATTCTTGTCTTTCTTTGTTGTTCGTTTTTCGTTTCAACTCGTTCGCACTAGATAGAGTGGTTATGCCTCGGATCTTAGTCTTTGGTGTTAAATCATATTCATGTTGTTGGTCTTTTTCTTATTGTCGGAATTATTTTATGCATCGCTAAATTGCTTTTATTTCCAACATTTTAGACCCAACCAAACCATGGAAAGGAATTATAAATAGAATCGATGGATATGGGTTTGATCCATAAGACACATGAATTGTTTCTCTGTTCTTTTTAAGACCTAGGATCCTGCGTTGATGTCTAGCTGGGCATCTACGCTGCATCCGAAGACACTGCGAGGCCATGCTCAAGCTCAACTTAGCTTCATGCTGGCTGTGGGCACTGGTGGCCCATATACGTTGGTGGCTATAAGCTCCTGTTCATCTCGGGCAACAACTGTGGCGGACGCAGGTGGCGTGGTTAGGCTATCCGCACTCGTCGTACTTTAAATCTATCCTCTAAAGGGAATATTCTGTCCTGATCATCAATGTTCTCTCCTCTATATCCATTTCTCCCACACCTATCATCATCATGTATATCTCATACTCTATATCAATTACCCTATATTTTATTCAACCATCTCCAACTAACGTCTCCTCTCTCCTCACTATTTTTTTTTTTTTATCTATTTTCTTCTCTCTTTCCACGCGGCGTGCGCCTGCTGCTCCCTCCCTGCTTTAGCGGGCGGCCGCTCGTACGCCAGGAATAGCGGAAGGGAAGGCATACGCTACTTCACCGGGTGGATAAAGTAGCCCGCTGCAGCTCTTTTTCCTCCAAATTGCTACTGCAGGACGAGATAGAGGACATCGCTGCAGTCAGTCTAAGACTATCCACACTCTTCATAATTTATATTCATCTTCTAAAGAAAATATTTTGTCCCGGTCATCGAGATTCTCTCCTCTAGACCACTTTCTCCCGCATCCATCGATCCTCTATATTCACCTTCTATATCAATAGGACCCACACGTCATACTCCACTTTTTTTTCTCCCCCACCCGGCCTCTCTCCTCCCTGCCCCCTCCCCACCCGGCCTCTCTCTCTCCACGCGCACCCTGTACAGCGCTACATATAGTGAATGGTAGAGCTCACGCTATTTTAGCGTGACCTTTACAGGGCACCGCTACAGCCCCTCCATCCGCTATAGTATGCTCCTGCAGAAGCACATACCGGTCTTCACTGCGGTCAGTCTTAGGATGTCGACTTTGAAGTTTCATGTCAGCTATTGTTGTCGGTTGAGCATTACCGAAGCATTATGTAAAAAGAATAAAAAAGTCAAAAGTTCATTAAAAATCATTTACGGGAGTTCTCTTTTTTTTTTGCGAGTACTGGAGTTCTCATTTAGATAAGTTTAAACACAAAATTATGATATATGTATATAGATAGCGTAATTATAAGCAATTTATTTTTTATTAAGAAACTTTTTTAGCACACATGTTTTTTTTCCAGAATTTCTGCACTTTAAAACAGAGATACTCGAAATTAACTTTGCCTTTTTCGCACTACTCCATGCGGAAGTTCAGCTGAAGAGACCTCGAGACCAATGAGTGTAGTAATTCTTTTCTTGACCGTGGTCGGAATTGGGAAGAGAAAAGCTGGCGTGTGCCGATGCAAGCTGTACGACTTTTGATGTGCAGGCGTTATATGCGACTGATGCCGCTTTTGACCCTAGTCACTGATACTACAGCTGTCGTTTATCGGCTTGAGGCTCCCTCGTTGATACACAAGCTTTCTGTTACAGAAAAGAACGTGCACGGGCTGCACGTCCTATTTGGTCTTGTCTGATTTTTATTATAAACTGGCTGCTTCAAGCCTTGCGCGTGCACAACAAGATTTTGGTTGCACAAATCTCGCAGACTTCGCCTCTCAGGGTAGCAATAATACAAATCTCGCAGACCGTGCACATGTCTTGCATGGAAATAGAAAAACAGTTGGATTAAAAAAAATAGACAAATTTTTGGATTCAAAAAAAGAAAACAAATAGGGAAATACTCCATCTGTTCCGTTTTACAAAGCACAATTGAAATAACACGGTCTCATATATTACACTTTACCATTTATATATTTTATATTACATTGTTTATGCTTATAAACTTATCCTCATTGGTTACCATAATTTCTTACAAATCTAACTATATAGAGTTTATAATATAAAAATTTAAAACTATTCGCCTAATTTTTGGTCAAAATTTTCAAGTTTACCCAAGTAATGTATAGCAGTTTTGGAGAGCCTACTCTTGGACAAGGCAAATATCCAATAATGTTTTATCATTCGCCCCTCTTCCAAATGTAGGGCGATGTTGATGAACAAGGCACCGGCCAAAAACCCCTTCACCATGAGCCACGTATACCTTCTAACCCTCTTTCTATTTCATGATCCATGCCACAGTGGTACACTCTAGTATTTGAAGAACATGTGCTCTAAACTTGATGTTTTGGTCTGATTTTTTGGCTTCAAGTTCATCTTTGATGTGAAATTATTTAAGTTGTACTCTCCAATTCAATATTTTGTTTCAGTTCCTGTCTGCAATTTTCGTGCTTATTGTGATCCATTGGTAGGAAATACACTATGTTAAGAAAATACCGCATGGTTGCAGAAGCGGGAAGTTTATTCCTTTTTTTTAAAAAAATGGTTGTTTTTTGAGCCAACAAACAACGTCTTCTAGTCGAAACATACTCCATCCTAAATTATAAAACATTTGACTTTTTAACCTTAAATTTGACCATTCATCTTATTCAAAAAAATTTATACAAATATTGCTAAATTTAAGTTATTTTTGAAGAACTATCATTAATAAAGCAAGCCACGACAAAAAAAGTGGTGGTACTTTGTAAATTTTTTTAAATAAGACAAGTGGTCAAACTTGGTGTCAAAAAAGTCAAACATCTTATAATTTTGGATGGAGGAAGTACCTTTTACTATTGATGTTTTCTTCTACACAAGATCCTACAGGTGTAACCCAATTACATGTGAAAATAATTATAATACTTCCCAGCAAGGTCTAATAGTGCAATTCGACCCTATTTGGATGAGGTGACTAAACAAACAGGATGTGGGTGACTAAATCAATTATTTCATTAGTTTTCTTGCGGGTGATAAAGGGGACTAAACGGCTAAAAAGATACTCTCTACCTCTCTTGGACCCTATTATTCCTAAACCATATGTATTAGTCATGGGCGTTTTGGTCTATGTACAGTAACTTTAGTGGGCATAGTGACATAGTCCCTCTATCCAAATAGGATATCAACTAATCTTTAGTGTAGAGATTAAACTTTTGTCAAGGAACTAAAGGATTCTGATTAAAAAAAGAAACTAAAGGATTCAATCAGGCCCTTCGTCATTTTCAAACATTCATTGGTGGAAAGAGATGTGATGTAGGTAGAAAAGATAACGTGTGAAAAAACACACACCCCCAACATGTAGTACTTGTGTGCTTCCACACCATCCCTGCAGGTTGCCGTTTATGTGTATGCCGCAGCAAGTACGAAGTCCATTGATATTTTAGCGGGACAAAAACACAAATGGTAAGCTGGGATGGTATAGGGACAAAACGGTCACTTTACAGAGAGCACACGTAGAGCTCCCATAGCTTCCAGCAATGTCACTGGAAATACTTACTTGGTGGACTTTTCTACACGAGGACCACGGAACTGGCGGGAGCACATCCCGCTCTAATTAAAACTTTTGTTTTTTTCACAATGAATTAAAACGTTCTTTAATTGATAACCAAAAATACAACATTTTTCTTTTGAAAGCGAGAAGCAGAGAGCGAAGATTTACGATTTAAATGTTTGTGCTCTTAGTGGTAAACAATAGATGTCTTTGGTTGTACTTCATATAGTCATTCTGGCTATAGACTGTGGCTATTGTTTGTGTTGTTGTTTATGGAGTACTCTTGTTTGTGTTTGGTTTTCCATGCAGCCGTAGCAAGCCAAGTAGAATCAATGTTTTTTTTTTTTTTTTTGACAACGAGATATTTATGGAGATTTTGTGAATTTGAAGAATCTGCAGGTTTAGTCTTTAAAAAAAAAATTATAGGAGTATGATTTATGTGATCCATTTGTAGCGATGTGTATGTATTGTGATTGTCTGGGTTATAAGAAAAGCATGAACTTGTGAAAACTCCCCCGCGCTGGCGGTTCCTCTAGGTGGTCGACGACACTCAGGACCGAGGGCGAAGAGAGATTTTGCTGGCGTCCGGTCGTGGAACGGTCGCACCGCAATACCGAGGCTTTCCCTCTGAGGCTGGGGGCGGCGAGCCCGGCTGGGGACTGGGGAGTGGGGACTGGGGTGCTGCAGCTGCGGCGTGGCATGGGTGAGGAGCGGCAGATAGAAAAATAAAGCTGGGCATAGAAGAGAAGGGGATGGATGGGGGACCCGGGCGGGCCGCTTTTACTTTTTGGCGCTGCCAACATCTGGGCCGCCAATTCTCAGAGAGGAGAAAAAAAGAACCCCATAAATAAAAAATGCATGGGGTGCCGTGAGCGAGCGACCGCAGTGAGTCTCCTCTCCTCTCCTCTCTGCGGCTGCGAGAGAGTGCCCGTCGCCTTTCGGTTTACCCTCCCCCTGCCCAAGTTAAAAACAGCAATCAGAGAGAGACAGGCCGCAAACGGAGAGAAGAGGAGAGGGAGGGTTAACAATAAGCTATAGGGGACTCGGGCGGCCTCACTCTCTAGTACAGCAGCTAGTCTCTCAGCTCAGCTAGGCAGGCAGCTGGGGGGGGGGAGAAAGACCACCACACCAGCGGAGAAGAGGGCGATCAAAAAGGGGCGTTACCGGCCGGCCGGGGTAGCAGCTACAAGCTGTGGCTTAGCTAGCTGCTGGCTATAGCCGCCGAGCTCGATCCGCCGACTCCGAGACGCTAGCTGCTATAGCTAGCGTCCGATTGAGGGGGAGGAAATAACAAGGGAAGGGCGCGAGAGAGAAAGCAGCTGGTCAGGTGAGGGGAAGAAGAAGGAAGGGAAATAATGGTGGGCTCCGGCGCGGCTGGGGGCGGCGGCGGAGGAGGGGATCACGCGCGGAGCAAAGAGGCCGCGGGGATGATGGCGCTCCATGAGGCCCTCCGCAACGTCTGCCTCAACTCGGACTGGACCTACTCCGTCTTCTGGACCATCCGTCCTCGGCCGTATGTAGTCTACTCCACTCCATCTGCTGCCTCCCTCCCTGTCTCTCTGTCTGTCGTCCTCCTCCTTCCGTTGGTCTACTACCTCTCTTCAGTTCTGTCAGCTAGTATTACCTTTGCTTTGCTTCATTCTATTCTATTCTTTTATTATGTGTGACAGCGAGAGTGATTATACGTATTTCCTGATCGATCTCAGTCACTATTGATTAACTCTCCTCGTTGAATTCGTTCCCTGCTTGTGCATGCAGGCGCTGCCGCGGCGGCAACGGGTGCAAGGTCGGCGACGACAACGGCAGCCTGTGAGTGCTTTCCTTCCTTGTATTAACTGCTTGTTATTTCCTGTGCCGCTAGCTAGCTGCCATCACCAACCAATTACTCCGTTTGACCATGTACTCTAGGATGCTGATGTGGGAGGATGGCTTCTGCCGGCCGCGGGTGGCGGAGTGCCTGGAGGACATGGACGGCGAGGACCCCGTGCGCAAGGCCTTCATCAAGATGTCCATCCAGCTCTACAACTACGGAGAAGGGTGGGTACTGGGTAGGTGCAGTGCAGGTGCAGGCATGGCATGCAGTCAGTCCATCGATCCAGTCGTCCGTCCTGCGTGCTTGCAATTTCTTTCATTCTTCCACATCCCGGTCCCCGGCTTAGCTGCTGTAGCTAGCTAGTATTGCTCTTTAGCTAGCTATAGGCTCCACGACGACGACGACGACCATAGGATACTAGTGAGCTGGTGGCTGCAGGTGTGTGTGACAGTGCACCGACTAGCCGGCCGGCCTCCTCCAATTAACCCGGCAACTTCGCGCGAGACCGTGGCGCTGCTGTTCCCTGTTCTCCGATTAGGACTAAGAAACCCTGTGCGCCGAGTGTGATTGACGCTAATAGCCCAGCTCCGTCATTAGTGCCGTGGTAGCAGCCGCACCTTGTTGATTTGGACGGAGGAGAGAGAGAGAAACGAAAGGAGAGGATGCCGGGACGGGGATGGGATGGCTGCGTGCGCTTTCATCTTTTCACTTTGTTCTGTCCCATTCATTCTTACCGCACAGACAGAGCTTTTGTTTGATATACACTAGTAGTTTTTTTTTGGTAGTACTACTAGTATTAACCACTGCTAGTAATAGTAATTAGTACTACTACTACTGACCCGCCCGCGTGGAGCATGCAGCATGCAGGCGGTAATTATGGTGTGGTTGTAGGTGAGCTTAACCAAATTTTCAAGTCGTGGCTGCTGCTTTTTGCGAGGACTTAAGGACGGGCGCTGTCACGTGAGGGACACGTTGGTTGGAGTGGGGCGGTGCCTCGTGAGGCTTAAACAATCCCCGGCGCGTCAGTGGGCTAATAACCCTGCCGGATCAACTTGTGATTAACATATTCAAGATTAGTATGCTACTACGTTCACAGCCAGATGCTACACGGCATCGGGCCACCTGGTGTAGTAAGTAGCTTTCTTTGATTTGAGAGGACGATTTGAAATGAAAGAGCTAGCAGCGAGACACCACCGTCAGAGTTGCGTGGCACACATTAAGCTGTCTGTCAGTCACTAGTCTCTCTGTGTGTTTTGTGTGTGTGTCTTGGTCTCTTTTGATCTCGCTTTGCCCGTTGTATAGTGCCTTGCTTTTGGGGCATGCATGAATGAATCATGAATTGATGTGCTAAGACTAAGACATGGGTTTGATTTGGTTTGGACCCCAGGCTGATGGGAAAGGTGGCCTCTGATAAATGTCACAAATGGGTCTTCAAGGAACCTTCTGAATGCGAGCCCAACATCTCCAACTACTGGCAGAGCTCTTTCGACGCAGTACGTACCCCATCATCAGCTGTGCCCTCTGCACCTTCTTCTTTCTCTTTCTGCAGTCGCTGCCCCACTGCATGCTTTGGGGGGTAGCTAGTGAAAGGGGAGCTTGCACCTCGCCACAATTAGCTTCCATGCACGCCACTATAGACACTTCTATGGTACTTGGAACGAACGAGCAGCTCCATCCCTGCTCATCAAATCAAATGTACTTACAGCTAGTGTAGTGGCATAGACGCATAGTGCTGCCATTGCCATGGCATGGCATGGGCCCTGGGTTTACCTGACCGCATGCAGCGTGGTGGTTTTGGAGTTTTTACTTGCAAAATGCATCCATCCTTGCACGCGGCGATACAGCCGAAACCAGCAAAAGGATAGAGACACCACGCATGCTGCAAGCACATCCATCCCCGCCGTCCCCGGGGAGCTGAGCTGAGCTCTGAGTCTCAGGCTTTGCATCAGATCTGCTCCACGAAAAGAAGAGAAGAATTGGATGCTCCATGCATCTGAGTAGCAATCGCCTGTCACCAAGAATTAACGCCACGATCGCAGTAGTAACCTTTATTCCTGCGCTGCTGCTGCTGCTGCTGCTCCTGCTCTTACCCAATTCCCTCTCTCTCGGCTTTTGGTTTTGCAGCTTCCTCCGGAATGGACCGATCAGTTCGCATCAGGCATCCAGGCAAGAAGAGCTTAGCTGTTTCATTCAATTATCTGTCGAATTTCCATTTTGTCTTTCTAATCAACATATAAATATAAATAATCTCGGTGAAATTTATTATTTATTTATTTTCCTGTTCTTCTGCAGACCATAGCTGTGATCCAAGCCGGGCATGGCCTCCTGCAGCTGGGCTCCTGCAAGATTGTGAGTGCCAATTGAAGGCCCTCTCTCTCTCTCTCTCTCTCTCTCTCTCTCTCTCTCTCTAGCAACCACCTGTTTCCATGCTTTGACCTTTCGTTTGTCGTTTCATTTGGTCGTCGAACTACGACGTGGACGTCTCAGCGAGCGTCTCACGGAAGCGTAGGCGAAGCTATTAGCTAACAGCGACGTGACACACTGTGCGCGCGCATGCAATGCAATGCAGATACCCGAGGACCTGCACTTCGTGCTGCGGATGCGACACATGTTCGAGTCACTGGGCTACCAGTCGGGCTTCTTCCTCTCCCAGCTCTTTCTCCTCCTCGCGGGGCGCCTCGCCGACGCCGCCGTTCCCGCTCAAGCAGCCGCCGCCGCCGGCCGCGCGCCAGCCGCCGCAGCTCTTCAACTGGCCGGGCCACCAGCCGCCGCAGCTCCCGTCGCCGGCCGGAGCGGCGGCGTCGCCGCTCTTCCCGCCGGGCCCGGGCGCGTTCCACCCGTCGTCGGCGCGGCCAATGCCGCCGTTCCCCCAGGCGGCGGCGGCAAGGACGAGGGCCACATGTTCCACCTCCCGCCGGCGCACCATGGCAGCAACAGCCGCCACCGCACATGGACGAGCAGCAGGCGATGGGGGCCGGTGGCGAGGCGCCCGACGGCGAGCTCCGGTGGCCCAACGGGCTGTCTTTCTTCACCGCGCTCACCGGGCGAGCGGACGACGCGAAGCTGCTGTTCGGCGGCCCCGGCGGAGGCGGAGGCGGAGGCGCCGCGGACGACGAGAAGGCGGCGCCGGACGCGCAGACCGGGCATCACGGCGGGGCCGAGAACGTGGAGGAGTACCTGAGCCTGGAGAGCAGCCACTCGAACAAGGCGCGGAAGGTGGAGAGCGCCGCCCAGAGCACCAAGTTCAAGAGGAGCTTCACGTTGCCCGCGCGGATGAGCTCGTCCACGACCACGTCCCCGTCCGTATCGGCTTCCACGGCACCGGCGCCGGCGCCGCAGCAGCAGCAGCAAGGGATGGAGTACCGAGGGCCGCACGAGGGCGGCGTCTACTCGGACCTGATGGAAACGTTCTTGGAGTAGCTGAGGTAGCTAGCAGAACCATAGCATGCAGCATGATCGATCGATCGGTTCAAGGTCACTACGACAAGTGGACGAACGCTTTTGTTTCTCACCCTCCCATCATCTCGATCCCAAGCTTTGTTTCAGGTTTGGAGTTTTCATCGCATAATATGTTTAATTAGATTTTTTTTCTTTTCATCGTGTTTTTTCCCTTCTAGTACGTAGTTGTAGCAGCTGGATCGTAATGATAGAAAAAAAAAAAAAAACCTTCGTGATGGATACATGCATGCATGCATGCAAGAAAGGCATGAGTTTGCTTCCATGATGGCTGACAAGCAATTCTATGGCGCAACCGCCATGATGGCGAGGTACAATGATATGCAACACCCAATAATATGGGCTTTTCGCGCCAAAAGCTATCTTGGTCACAACACACTGTTGCCCACTTATTGCCCAGGCCAGGCTCCTTCTGCACCCGCATTTCTGTCGTAGTACCAGCAGCTGCAATGCTGCTCTGCACGCACAGAAGTAACAGGACCATATGATATCGGTCAAACCCTTGTGCATAATCACCCATGCACTGGCATAATTTCATTTGCATGGATTATTAACAGTGGCCACACTGACCATACGGAGCTAGTGACCTGCTAGTAGTGTTAATTGCTCGTAACAAAGCGAGTGGTACATTTACGTACGTGCATCGTACGAACGTGTCATGGGGCCTACCTACGTACGTACTGGCGCGAGTTTTCCATGATCGATGAGGAAGTCGGAGTTTCCGAAGGAAAAGGAGAGATGAAAAGAATTTACCAGACGCATGCATTTCCTTCTGCACGCGACAGAGAAATAAAGTGATAGTGAGTGTGCCAACTGCCAACTGCCAAGACACTCGATTGCCAGCCTCGGTGTGTCATGTGTGCATGCATTGCATGCCACTCACGTTAATTTGGTTGCGTGCAGTTAATTTTTTACTGAAAGATTATGGAGAACATATAGGTATGGGTAATAACGTGCAATTTGATAAGTTCCCAAGTTAGCACGATGTCGCGCGGCTGCATGATGCCGTCGCTCGATCAATGCTCGTGCAAATGCTGAAAAGGGTGTATGGAGATCGGATCTGGTTACCATTTGTTTAGTTTGTGTAGGTCAACCGCGAATCACTTAGGTTGCCGGATCGTCTCAAAATAATAAAACATTTTTGTAATCCCTTTGTCAGTAGATATGATAAATTATGAAGAAATATTTGGATTGGTTAGCTAGTAGTATCATTAGGTATATGAAAAAAAAAATAGACCTACATGTTACTACTGCCGCTCCAGCTTGCATTAAGCAAGTTCTATTATTCCATCAGCTATGACTGAAGACCGCAACTATCCTGAAAGACTTTCGGCTCATCAACAGCGTGCTCCGCGGTGGTTATCTGCGTGCGCCCGTGGTATGAACAGAAACATAGAGACCTCTCAAAAAAAAAAAAAAAATCCCGTCTAATCGTTGTATTCCTGCCGAACTCACCTGATGTTCTTCCTTCCCCTGCTCCAATCAAACTCTGCTGCTTAACACTGCACCGCACTATTGGCGCAAAAGCCTTCCCTATAACAATCGCTCACACCTCACAAATTATGTAGTATTTTCACCACAAAAATGCACTAAGTATTGCTATTCCTATTGTTTATTGTTCAGATAAGTAATATTGTGAAACTATATTTATACTAATCTCGGTTCTTTTTTTATTTTATTATTATGCTAAGTTAAATATCTCTAATTTTAACTAAGTTACTAGAAAAATACACCAAACAACTACAGTATCAAATTAGCTCCATTACCAAACAAATTGTGTATGTTAATATATATTTATAAATATTTGGTCAAAGTTAGGTAAGTTTGACTTATACTGTATATATAAACTAATAAACTAAAGTGTAATAAAAAGGGCAGTGTATTTTTTTCTCAAAAAATAGCTAGATGACATTTTACTGGGCTCTCCTTGTAGTTTGCAGGAGAACAATTCATTGGGCTCGACGTCGCCTTTGGACTGGGCTTCAACAGAATGCCACAGGCCATTAAGAAGGCCCACTCTATCGAACAGAAAGCCGCTTCCGTGCCGTTGTGAGACTGCCGCGCGGGACCCGTGGTGCAACCATCCGCGCCTGCCCACCTCTCAACCGGGCAAAGCGGACGCGGGCCGGGAATGGATGCCGCGACCCGAAGAGATAAGCAGCAACCGCCGCTGGCCGGAGCCCGATGGCGCTGCTCTCGCCACCGCTCATTCCGCTTCCCTCGCTGTCTCGCCACCGCGTATCGCCTCCGTCGCTTCTGCCTGCCGGGGCAGTTCCCCAGCCCTCCCATTTGTCTCTTCCCCCACAGTCACCGCCACCACGACGCACTCTGCCCCACTGGCCCCAGTAATGTCTGGCCGCTCCACCGGCGCCGCCGCCGCAGGGGCGCAGCTGCTTCCCTCGACCAGGAGGAGTCTAGTGCCTCTGAAACCACAGTCGAAGACCCAGGGCCACCGGTTTCCTCCGATGCGCCTGCTGGGGACGGGGTCACGACTTCCGCCGAGCTGGCGGACGCAAGCCCGGAGGACCTGGAGAACATCCGCGAAATCAAAAGGGTCCGCTTCTTCCGGCCTTCGTTGGCTCGTTTTGCGTCACTGGAATTAGTGCTTACTGACTTTGATTTCGTTTGGCGGGCTGCGTTGCGTTGCTAGGTACTGGAGCTGTTGAAGAAGAACAGGGACATGACCTTTGGCGAGGTAATAACCAAGCTGCTCTCTTGCTTGATTTTTGCGCTCATTTGCATTAATATGTTGCCTTAGCTGCATTCATGTGATGTCAGTAGAATAACAAGTATAACATGGACGTTTGGAGGAATTCAGCCGGCAATTTTAGGATAGACAGATAGGGACCTTATCCTAGGCGTGTCTACTGAGCTTATACATGCTTTGTTTTTTTTTTTTTTTTTTTTTTTTTTTGAAAGCAGCTTATACATGCTTTGTTGTTGCCCATCTTTTGTTCTAGCTGCATTACACTTTCCAAACTTTATAGCGCTGCATGTTCCTTATTGCTGATAAAGAACTGCCACTATATTGCTACTTCTGTTGCTGCATCACATTCACAGGTTAAGCTTACCATCATGATTGAGGACCCTAGAGATATAGAAAGAAAGAGAACACTCGGGATAGAGGATCCTGATGAAATTACTAGGGATGATTTAGCTGATGCTTTGGAAGAGGTACATCACTTTTCCCCTGCATTATGCTACCTAGAGTCCTGCTAGAGTCTCTTGAAAGTGAATATTATTGTTCTTTCCGTTTGTGAATATCGTGGATTGCTTACTGGCATCATCATCCAGCTTTAGCACTGCCAAATCTATCCTTTTACCTTAAAGTCGTATACTGGCATCATCATCCAGTCACTTTAGCACTGCCAAATATTTTATGTATACTATGTACAATGTAATGTACAGTACCATCTGTTACCCGTTCCACTAATGAACAGTAACGGGTCCCAATGAGCAGTACCGCCCGCTGAAATTAAACTAAAAAAATTTCAAAGCCTGTTACTATTCATAACCCATTTTTTGTCCTCATAGTCTAGTGTTGTGGGTATATAAATAAACTAAAAATATTGTCTAGTGTTGTGGGTATATAAATAATATTGTGGAGCGGAAAGCTTAAGTATTCCCTTTCATTGTGTCATGCAAGCCATGTTGTCTTTCTTTCCACATATCATTTTCAATGACAGTGCAAAGTCAAAAGTTGACATGAGCTAATTTGCAATAAAATTCTGCCTCCATGTTTATAATTTTGCTCCATGGATGAGCTATCCCCTATCTATTTTGTATCCCTATATTTTCTTAAAATTTAGTTAATCATATCTAATTTGTATTGTAGATAGTATGAAGGTGAAGAATGTATCAGTATTTTATTTCTTCAAATTGGAGCTCTCAAATGTAGAATCATTATGTCTTTGTTGAGAACCAGGACAACAAACTTTGTAACAATATTGCTACCATTTCCATATGAATCTGTTATTTACAGTTAAAAAAAAGTAGCCATCTTGTTTTTTTCTGTTATTTTCCTTAGTTTTGTTTTGTTTGTGTGTGTGTGTGTGTGTGTTTGTGACTCTTCTCTATTGATGAAATTGGCACTGTCTCGTGCTGGTTTGTTCAAAAGATATATTTCAGATGGGAGCAGAGATCACGAAATCACACCTGTTTTAGCTGCTAATTGGTCACATCACATAATGATGAAGATGTAATTCCTTGCAAACCTTGAATCACTGGTGCCATGCTTGCATATATAGGTTAACGAAGGAAGGATTCCAGAGAATCGTGTTGCACTTCAATTGCTTGCCAAGGAGATGTCAGAATGGCCAGACATTGAGGTAACAGTGAGAACTCAATTCTTCTCCTTCCGCCCTACTACATTACCAGCAAGAGTCCACTAATGCCATTTTACCTGAGTCTAGGATTGTTTCACCCATACTTCATTGTTGCCTTCATTTTATTTAGTTTTTTTTTATCTTTCAACATTTTCTTGAGTACTGCTCGAACGTTTCAAGTAGAACTTTATTTTAACATTGGGTTTCCGTTTTCAAATCCATTGTGCAGATAGAAGCTCCAAAAAAGAAGAGCAAACCTGGGAAATCTGTATATGCAAAAGCCACAGATACTGGCATCGATCCTGAGACAGCTGCTAAAAGACTTAACCTCGACTGGGACTCCGCTGCTGATATAGATGGCGAAGAGGAGGACGATGATGAAACTGAAGTGCCATCTGCAGTGGTAAGCTTGTCTTTGAAGTACAACAAATTTTGGTGTACCCATTGCTATTATGGGTATACCTTAATGTTCTTATGCCACTTGTTTTAACAATGTATTCTTTTGTTTTGTTCTGCAGGGATATGGTGCTCTGTATTTGTTGACAGCCTTCCCTGTTATTATTGGAATCTCTGTTGTCCTAATTCTTTTCTACAATTCTCTGCAGTAGTGAACCCGTGTGCTCCTCCTCTTCTTGTTTAGAATGTGAGATGTTGCAATCTGAGTTGCAAGGCTAGTTAAACAGTAATATTTTTTACTAAATTTTTCCAGCTTACACCAACTGTTGCAAAGATATGACAAGTTGTACAGATGTGAAACTCCAAATTTTGGAACAAGTCTTGAAAATAGTTTTTTTTAAAAAAATAAGTTAAAATATTAACTTATTGTTATTTGCCAATAATGTGAACCAGGGATTTTTTAATGA
Organism: Chrysopogon serrulatus; assembly: GCA_015844335.1. Taxonomy (NCBI): domain Eukaryota; kingdom Viridiplantae; phylum Streptophyta; class Magnoliopsida; order Poales; family Poaceae; genus Chrysopogon; species Chrysopogon serrulatus. Next base: position 72,200 of record JADLZL010007381.1, read on the forward strand.
AGAATATATTTGAATAAAAGAAGTTTTTGTCCAGATTTGATTGACTGGGTTTTGTTCAAAATCCTGTGACTTAGTAGGAGGCACGAACAAAGTCAATGATATCAGGTGCTAGCTGATAATGTAATGTAATACATCAAGGAAAACAGTTGATCACAGTTGTGTAGACAGAATTGCAGGCTCGCTGGCCCAACAACTGCTGAAGACTCAAAGCTTTCAGATACGATGAAGGGAGAAGTCAACCAAACAGCCCACCGACACAGCACACACGACCCCTGATGTGCTCTCCACCATTTCGTGAAGCCCATTTTCCGTGTGTTTTTCTTCTCATTCTCATGGACGCACGGCTAGAGAGAACGGCAAGCTCAGTTTTCCTGGTGCCATCTGCCATGAGCCAAGAAGATGCTTCTTCCTTGAAGAGAGAAGCTGAAGCCCGAGTAGCAGACGATGAAGAGGAGGGACACGTGGCAACCGGCCGACGACAATTCCGCTCTGGTTCATCGGTCACCGACCTCTCGAGCAACGCGTCGTCGATCAACTACCGGAAGGCGGCGCGGCAGGACAAGATCGGCGGCGGCAGGGACGGCTTCTGGTGCGGCGTCCTGTGCATGCACCTGCCGGGCTTGTCCAGGAGGCGGTCGATGCGGCAGCAGCAGTCCATGAGCCTGAGCGAGGCGAGCACGGTGTCAAAGGCGGCCTCCATGGAGAGGTTCAAGTGCAGCTCGTCGTCCTCGGGCACCGCGTTCGAGCGCACGGGACGCCGGCGAGGAGGAAGAGGAGGAGGTGTCGGCGTACTTCGACCTGCCGCTCGAGCTGCTGAGGATCAGCAGCGTTGACACGGAGTCGCCAGTCACGGCGGCGTTCGTCTTCGACGGCGGCAACCGTGGCCGGAGCGCCAAGAAGATCGTGCCTGAGATCCCGGACCTCGATTTTAGCTTCCCCGCGCCACCGGGTTTCTCGAATCCTTCGTCGCCAAGATCTTGAAACTACCAGAGAGGAGGTGCTCAATATCAATACCAAAACATACTACTGAGCGCGGATCATGCAACAGCTTTTGTGCTTTTGGTGTTCGTATACATATCGTCGTCTTCTTTTTCTTGCTGTGTATCTGATATGCACGTTGTAGGCTAATAACGAGGTTTCCATTGTCATGAGTCTGGTGATTAGTTCAAGTGTTCAACTTATTGCAACTCTCTGTTCTAGCAAGCCGTGCATCTGAGATGTTCATATAGGCTAACGAGGTTGCAATTGCCATGGGTCTTGTGATTAGCTCAGCTTATGCAATTCTCTGTTCAACTGGCCTAGAGACAAACAAAGAAATCAGCATCAGTTGAATTTAATGTTTAAATCATCATTTGGCAAAATGCAGGATTAAACAGCCAAAAAATTAAATTTGCTATAATAAGAATTTTAATATTCCCTTTGTTTGTTTTTAGTAGGCGAAAAATGGGCATTTATTTTAGCATTTACTTGGAGGTGTAATTTAATCTCGGATTTTTGTTTCAAATATATTCAACTTTGCATATAAATGAAAAACAGTGTTATATTTTATTTTGAAAATATTGGAACTATTTTAAAGCTCACATTTTAAGCAGGGGACAAGTATAATTAGAGCAACTCCAGGAGTCTAAATTTTATTCTTTAAATCATCATCTGGAGAAGAATTTACATTCCAGGGTTAAACAAATTAGCCAAAAACTTAAATATAGCACTACAAGAAGAATTTTAATTTCAAAAATGCAAAATCTATGGAGCTAGATACAAGTAAAATGGGTCAGGTTTGATTTTAGTATTTACTTGAATAATTAGATGGATCTTAGAGATGTCTCGGCTTTTTGTTTCAAATAAAAAATATTCAAGAATCTTTCAGCCATATAAATGATTTCCATGAAGGAATTATAATTTAGTGATTTTTGAAAATATTTTTATATTAAAAATATAAAGCCATTTCCTAGCAAGGGATGCTTTTCTCTAAAGAAATTATTTTCTTCAAAAAATGTTTTTTTTTTGAAATTGTTCCACCAGCAAACGACACCACATTGTTTTTAAAATTCAGAAATATTAGTATCTCAAAAAAAAAAAAAAGAACTGTTTTCCGATCCAAGACCAAGTGTGTTGTTTCGTTGAACACATACTGCAAAATCCCAATGTCCCCACGCCGCATTGCAGTCGATGCACCTATGTCGCTCGACGGCGAACCATTGCACCTAGACCCCCCCGGCCCTCCAAAAGCGAGGCCCCGGCGACGATTATCCTCTCGCATGTACGAAAAGCTACTTTTCAGTGCTTGCCGCTTTGTGACCATTTGTTTAATCCATGAATAGTAGAGTGAATAGTAGTGACGTGGCTAGTTTTGATACTTGGATGTGTATTTGTCTTATTGCATTTAATGAAGCATGTAAATTTCAATTTTAGAAGAAGTCATATGGTTCAAGTACTAGTAGGACGGTTTTATTTTCAGTTTGACCGGTTTTCACGTTCATTCGGTTCATCGACGGTAATCCAATGATGTCAAAATTTTTCAAATGAAAAATTTTTTATATTTAAAAATGCTAGAAAATTTTTAAAAAGGGGTAAAAATTTTTCTCTTTTTTGAACAGTAAATTTTATCGACCTTCACATTTAATGAACTATTTGCTTTATTTTTTCCTTTTTCCAAATTGCATGCAAATACTAAAGGGGAATAAATTTAATTTTTTTTAGGATTCTATAAATCATGAACTTTTTTTCCCTAGTTTTACTGTTTTTTATTGAAATCAAATTTCAAATTTTACAAATTGTGCTCAACAAACAAACAAAAAAGTTATTCGAGTGAAAATATTTTCTTCCGTACTCTAACTGTACTTAAGTCATTCTGTTAGTTTATGTTGGATTTATACTCAACTTTACAAGTTACAGTGATTATTTTGGTGCAATTTCTAGTTGGAATTGGTGTAGCTAAAAAATTCAAGGGTGACGAAACAATATTTCATATTGTTACAATATCTTTAATCTAGATGATTAAGATTTTTTTCTTATAACATGGTCACACAAAAAAAATCGTGTAGAAGATAAGTTTTTATCCGGATATGATATAACAAAACTGTTAAAGAAAATCTCTATCCCGTAAAAGTAGGAAATAATAGTATCACAAAAAAAAAAGGAACTGTTTTCCGTTACCAAGACCAAAATCTCATGTTGTCGTTGAACACATACTGCAAAATCCCAACCTCTACCACGCCGTATTGCAGTCGATTGCTCCTATGTCCGTATTGCAGTCGATTGCTCCTATGTCGCTCGACGGCGAACCATTCCCACCGGAGACCCCCGGTCCTCCACCGCCACAACGGCCAAACGCGGGCACCGGCGACGATGACGACAACGGTTTTGCTGGCCGCACCGCCCGTGAAGCTTGTTCCTTTATTCCCGCGTGGAGGAATTGCGCACGTGGCCGCGCCCGGCGATGTCGTCGCCGGAAAAGCTTCGCCATGGCAGGAGGCCCAGATGGACGTCCTCGGCGTCGTGATCCACCACGTGGTGGCCGTGGTCACCGTCATCGGCGCCGTCAGCCGCGGGTCGTTGACGTCGGATGACGATGATGGGTCGGCTTCGTTCAGGCACTGGGGTCGATCTCAAAGCCGATCCCAGTCGTCCCGGGTGACGCCACGGGACTCATCATCTTCGTCATTCTCCTTCCCGTCGTCGCCGGCGTCTGCGTCTTCGTTTATGAGCACGACGGACGGGTCTGCACCAGGGCTTGGTCAGTATAGCAGAGGATCATCTATTATTGCTTTAATAAACGATTGAGATCAAAGCGTCATCCAGTGTTCAAATTTGAAAATCCGTTCGAATAAAAGGAAAGTTTTCTTTTGGCTGCTTCTTGTAAATCGGGTCAGTACAATGAATCTTGTAAGAAGAAGGGAATATGGTTTTGGATGATTCCAACTCCATTCTTCCTGAAAAACCCCAGCAAATCGGATCTCTGCATCTTTGCTGGCCTGCCCTTCTGCTGCAAAGCTCTTGTTCACTTTGGGACTTCAGATTCATGGTCAGGCTCACCCTTTCAATCATGATGTCTTTTCAAAACCCAAGGAGGCCCAGATGGACGTCCTCGGCGTCGTGATCCATAACGTCAACTGGGCAATTTGGATGGCCCGTAACGGCTCATCTTCAGCGCTTGGCGACGCGTATTCACCAACCTGCAAGACTATCTTCTGCCGGAATTTGATCCTAGTTATCCTTAGAGCAAAACCTCCATCTGTGCAGATTGTCAATCCGACGGCGCCATGTGTAATTTCCCTCAGCCCGTTTCCGGCTTTGTATCATGATTATCTGCTGTAAAACCCAGTTTATTTCAATAAAAGCCAGCAGGGGGCCCTCCCCTCCTGTTATTATCAAAACAAGGAAGAGAGCTGCTTCTTGCTGAACCCTCTCTCCGGGGCCACGAACCAGCTCCCAGATCTCCACCTCGCCGGAACCGCAGACTGGTCGAATCCAAACAAGCCATCGCCGCCGCCCCGCAAGGTAGTAATGTCCTGCCCTCCTGACTCCGGCTCGGCATGCATCATGGCCGGCATCTCAGGCCTCGGGCTATCCTGCGGATTAGAGCCGCTGCTGGAAGAGCTAGCACGTACGTCCGTATCCGCCGACGGATCATGCGACGCTCTTCCTCTGCCGGCCGGGCGACGCCACGTGGACCGTGACCACTACTAGCCATGGCTTATGGTCGAGGAGCGACTTCGCCTTCCACAACGGCAAGCTCTACTGGCCTATTCCGCAACGACCCGGTTCCTCACTTGTGCGCCTGCGACGTCGGGGAAGACGACGACGGCGCGCTCAAGGTCGCCCGCTACAAACTGCTTTGGGGGCCACGGCTACACGGGGCCGGAGCCATGGCGTCCGGCACCAACGCGTTCTTCTACCTGGTGGAGTCGCGCGGGAAGCTTCTGCTGGTCCAGAGGGAATTCAGGGAGCGCAGGACAAATGCGGTGACGGTGTTCGCCATGGACGATAGCACGGCCCGGCCCGAGTGGGAGATGATGGAGAGCCTGGACGGCGAGATCGTCTTCCTGAGCGCGAACACGTCCATGTCCGTCCCGTCGTCGCGGCACCGCGGCGTGCGAGGCGACCGCATCTATTTCAGCCAGGAGATGTACATGACCATTGACGGGTGCACTCGCCGCAGGGACTGCCCTTATCAGCACTGCGAGGTGTTCAACATGAGGACGCGCACGGCTGAGATGCTTTGCATGGGGACGGCTCCCGGTCATGAGAGCTGGTGCGCCGGCCCGACATGGTTCGTTCCTTGTCCGCCGAATCACGACAATGCAAATTAGTAGGTGCTTCGTCTCATCTGCATCTGCAATTCTTTCTTTGGATGAGGTCTGATGATTTCAATCTACGGTTATGAATGCACGTTTCTTTGAACTCGGGGACGTTTCCTAGCCGGTCACTCACGCCCGCCCGCCCGCACCCCACCAGAGACGACGACGGCGACGGCCGACATGGTTTCTCCTCCTTGTCCGCAGTATAGAAACCACACCAAGGGCAGACTAGCGGGTGCTAATTTGAGGGGCGTCTGAATCAGGTTTCTGTTAGAGAAAGAAATTAGCGTGCGTTGTATACTGCTCTGCGTTCTGTTATGGGATTTGGGCGGGGACGGGGTAGGCGTGATTTGGGAAACAGAGAAGAAGAGAGCTAACAGTTGGATGGCGATGATCATACGGATGAGCTCGTCACCTGAACGAAAACGAGTTTTCATGAATTACGCGAGCATTTGCCCATGAACGGAACTAAGGAAAATGAAAAATTATCGATCATTTGGAGCTTAACAGGAAAATGACAATGTCGATTTCATACAGCATACACGGATAAACAAAATGAACTAATCATGCGCGCAGCGTCAAGCAGCCGTCACACGACGCGGTCACGACAGGCTGCCGTCGCTCGTTGCATTGCACGCTGGCACCACCACCGATTCACCCTGCGGCGCGTCACGGGAAGGCATCACGAGTGGCCGCGGCACGCTAGAACGACCGGACGCAGACAAGAACCTCAGGAGGTGCGGCGGCCGCAGCTCGCTGCTGCCGTCGTCCCCAGGTGCCAGGCACGACGCCACCTTCTTCAAAGCGCCACCTCGCTGGCCGTCGACGTCGAACACGAAAGTTGCCGTGACCGGCGTCGTCGCCTCGCTGTCAGCGGTGCCGACGCCGAATCGTTCGCCGGCCCTTATCAGCTCCACGGGCAGGTCGAAGCACGGGGACGGGCAGTACCCGTGGATCGCCGCCTGGGATGGCGGCGCCTGCAGATGCCCTTCCTCCGCGACGAAGTCGAAGACGATGTTGTTGCGCGAGCAGAGCGACGCGCACTCAGACTTGTCCAGCGACGCGGCACGGCTCGGCGGCGCGTACGGGGCCGCTTGGTGCTCGGCATCGGCAGGCTGGCCCGGTGCCGTCTCTGCTGTCGGCGGGCTCGTGCTGATCGCCTCCTCCGGCTTCTTCTTGGACAGGCCCGGCAGGTAGAGGCACATGAGCAGCGCGCAGCAGGTGAAGCCCTCTTGGCCGGACTCGGCGTCGGGCGCCGCTCCGGACATGGCGCCGAGTGCTTTGCCGCTTTGCTCCTAGATTGGAATGCCAGCACCTTGATGCATGGGCGCGGGGATGTGGGTCTATATGCCATATGCGATGATCATGGCGTTGGTGGAGGACCATGCGATGAGTGGGTGGGGGCATAGTGTGGTTCATGTCTTTCCGATTCGAGATAGTTGTTGGCAGTTGGCATCCAATAGATAACTGCATTGCATTTAGCCTGGATTTGGATCGTTGACTCGATTTGGGTGTACTACATGCTGCTTTCACGAGTCATACCGCTTCTGAACTAGTGCTACCATTTCTGGTCCAGTGAAACCATTGTGCATTGCCTTGTCATTCAAAAATTCACTTTTACAAAGTTTACAAATTGCAGGACTTTTTGAAAGATGCACGTACAATCTCAGTTCTTCTCTACAATTAGTTTAGCTCTTGCATGGCCCGCCTCAATCCTATACTGCTCGCCGACCCCAAAGTGCGCCATCAGGAACCAAACGACCGTGAGCAGCTCGCCGCCGCCGCTCAGCTGCTTGGCGTGGAAGTTGCTCCGGCACTTGTTGGCCGCGTAGCAGAGCATCTCCACCCACACCACGCGGATGACGCGCCACCGCTTGTGCGGCTGCAGCTCCAGCAGCGACTTGGCCAGCCGGCACGCGTCGAACAGCACGGACTTGCTCCGGTCACCCTTGACGTCCCTCGGCGCGATCTCGGCGTTCACGCCGAGCACCATCCTCGCCGCAGCCCTCGCGTCCGGGCGCGCCATCCCCGCCCGCTCGAAGAAGTTCTTGGCCTCCGCGCAGGTGTCGCCGAACCGGATCTGCCCGATGCCGGCGGTCAGCATGAAGGGGCGCGCGACGAGCAGGAAAAGCATGTAGTTCGATATCGCCCGGCTGACATCGACGTAACGAGAGATCTTGGCGGCGTTGTCGTCGTCGTCGCCATCCTCTGAGTGGAAACACAGGTCCGTGGCTATGTGCCAGATGAGGATGCTCTCGTCGAACTCCACCTCGACGCTCCAGCCGAGCTCCTTGTAGTAGCCCTTGCACTGCAGAGCCCACTGGCCCCTGTGGTTGCTGAACTTGCGGTAGCTCTCGGCGTCCACGATGCTCACCGTCTTATCCTTGAGCTCCCTGAAGACCAGGACCTTGAGCTCCGGTGACACGTCGATGTGCCGGATGTACTGCCAGCTGTCCCAGTGTGCTTTGAGCCCGAGGGACGCTCAAGACCTTGGTGACCATGGTTGGTTTGTCCAGGAGGCAGAAGCTGATGAGATTGTGCTGCGCCATCAAATTGGACCACTTCGCCCGGCTTTCCGGCCGGAAATACTGGATGCTCTGGAATACCAGGCTGCCCAGTGACCGGCAGTTGCAGTCTTGCAGAGCGGCGTATGTCCAGTAGGATACAATCATCATCCCAATGGCATACACCTCCAAACAAAGCGCTCCTCCAAACAAGATGTTAGTTGATGCAGACATCGATGCGGTTGTATGATTCGTGTTTACCCCTGTCGAGGACGTTGAAGAGGACGCAGGCCGTCGACGTCGAGAGGAGCGTCAGGCATCGGAACAGGCGGCCGTACCAGGTGTGTATCACTGCCGCCTTGGAGTGGAGGGTGTCGTACATGAGCGACAGCTCGATCTCGATGATCTTGTACGCCTGCTCCGGCGTGAGCCGCAGGAACGTGGCCTGGCTCCGGGTGCGCTCCTGGAAGCTAAGGATGAGGTTGACGAAGAGCCGCTTGAAGATGACGAAGAAGTGGCTCGCTTCGGTGATGACCGTCGTGTAGGGCACGCTCTCCTCTGCGACGGCTACGGCACCGGCAGCCTCGGCACGCCGCTCCTGCTCGATGACGATCTCCGCGTCGAGCCCTGCCTCACGCGTGAACCGGTACTCCTCCATGAACTTGGCGTAGTTGGGGCCCGGATCCGGCGTCGTGACCATGCTGCTCCGCAGATTGTCCATGCTCGCGCACTTGAGCGCCCATGTCCTCTCGGCGTACTTGACGATGCCACTCAAGAACATGAACACGGCGGGGACGAGGACATCGGTGCCAGGGTGCGACTTTGCGAAGACATACACGGCGAGGGCAACCTGTTCGGTGTCCGTGCCAAGAGACGGAAGCCTCGTTAGCTCAAAAATTCTGGAAGCGCGCATGCCGGCTGGCCCGTCATGTACGTACCTGGGTGAGGAGGCTGAGCAGGTGGCGCTTCCAGAGCTCGTTGTCTTCGGTGGAGAAGGCGGTGATGGTGTCCTGGCCGCCGAGGTGGAGGAGGAGGAACGGTGCCCAGAAGGCCTGGATGCGGTGGGTGCGCTCGAAGGAGTGTGGGTCGACGGCGCCCCTGGGCACGCGCGTCTGGGAGAGGTACCCGAGCGCGTAGATGGCGATGGAGTCGGCGAGCAGGTAGGCCAGCCATAGAAGCAGGCTCAGAATGGCGGAGACGTTACGCTTGCGGATGCCGGCGGAGAAGAGGAGGAATACCTGGAGGGAGAGGCTGGTGAGCACAAGAATGCGGATCTCCCACTCGTTCCATGTTGCCAGCATGTATGTCCAGTTCGCATCCATTGTTGATTCACTGTCTGCCTGCGTCCTTTGCTTCTTCCTTTTTTATTTAAAAAAAAGAAGATTTATTTCATCCCAAGATCAATACATCGAGGTCCGTCCTTTGCCTAACTGTCCAAAGAAATCAAGTCGTCTCTGGGGTCAACACTAGTGAGTGGTGACCGACCGGCGACCGCCGATGTGGCCATGGCTTTGTCCTGAGTCAGTCTCCGTTTACTAGCTACGCGTTTTGCATTCACTTGATTGAGCTGCTACGCCAAGTCGCTATTCTCGGCGCCTGTCCGAGAAAACGGCTGAATAATTGTCTCCTCTCTAGTCGCTCTACAAGCCACACTCCTGAAGGCTGAAGCTGAAGAGAAAGGCCGACGTTGTCGATGGCCGTGGAGGTCGCCCAGTTTCTTGTGAAAAAGTTCGTGGATAGCTTCACCGAGGAGGCAGAGACGGAGCTCCCTTTCCGCGCCCAATTCCACGACATGAGGGCCGAGCTGGAGAAGGCGGCCGTTTCTCCCGCCAACGCCGATGAGCTCCGGGAGTGCCTCTACGAACTCAACGACCTGCTCGCCGATTGCCGCAGGCTCGCCAACCGACCTAACCAGCAGCGGTGGTGCTTTGCCCAGTCCGACGCTTGGCGCTTCCCCAAGACCAAGATGAGGGTGACCGCGGTCCGGCGCAGAGTCCACCAGTGCGTCGAGAACGACTCCGGTGGCAACGCCGCGGCGTCGCAAGAGGACGCCGCCGCGGGGTTGGACCGGTGGACGACGTCTTGGCTCGAACGGAGCAGGATCCACGGGTTCGACCAGCAGCTCGCGGAGCTGGAGTCCATGGCGTTCAGGGACTGTGGCGCGGGGAGGCTTACCGGCGTCGGCATCGTCGGCATGGGCGGCATCGGGAAGACCGCGCTCGCGCAGCTCCTGTTCAGCAGCCCGCGCGCTAAAGGCCGCTTCTTCCCCAGGATATGGATGTGCATGTCGCGCACCGCCTCTGCTGGAGCAGACAGGCGCAGGGAGGTTTTGCAGGGCATGCTGATGGCTCTTGGACACGAGGAGGATGCCATCCTGTCCATGGACGGCGGCGATAGCCTGGCGGAGCTGGTGATCGCCGTCCACGAACAGCTCGAGGGGAAGAGATTCCTAATAGTGTTCGACGACGTGTGGCACGTCGACGGCTGGTACGCCGACGTTGTTGGCCGCCAGAACGCCCGGCGGAGAACCGACGACTGGTCGGAACGCCTCGCGTTCGCGCTGCCCAAAGAGAGAGGTGGCCTGGTGGTCGTCACCAGCCGGCTGGAGCAGGCGGCAGAGGCGATGGTGGGGAAGAGCTGCTCGTACCGTGTGCGGCCATTGGCCGACAGCGAGAGCTGCTGGGCAATTTTCACTGATGCTCTTTCCCAGCCCCAGGAGAAAAGGACGATCGATCTTGCCAGTGTTAACAGTATGAAACAGGAGATTCTTGAGACATGTGGCGGGCTTCCATCGGCAGCCAAAACAATGGGAGACATCTTCGCAAGCAGCAGCATTTCGCCACCTGCATCGGCATCTACTAGCCAGGAGCTCGGCAAGAGTGACCATATCATCACTGCTAGGTAACAGTGGAAGTCTGAAACAGGCACACATATGTGTCAATGTGTGGAATGACTAGTGATATCAAAAATCCATTTAGGATGAAAGAAAAATTTTTGTTTTTTTTACTTTTGTCATTGAACTGAAGCATAATTTCCTCGCCTGTTTAGCGGGAAAAATGCTTTGGGTTGTATCCACACAGTAAGACTCGATCAAATTTCTCAGTTCTGTAATATTACCCTGATTATTGCTTGGGCTGCATTCTTTTTAATGGATCTTTTTACGAGTCACCGGGGTTCATAGTTCCCACCTGAATATATTTCCACATACACCAGCAAGGCAGCAAGCCGGGAATGGAAGGTTACATTACCGGGACAACACAGAGGTACATTGCAGGGGCGAGATAGAAACACCAATAAAGCAACACAACACGAGGAAAAACAACCTCAGACGAGACACAAGATACATGATGTGGAACAGCAAATCTACATGCTTCAACATTATCTACTATGATGATAACCTGTCGTTGATCGATGCACATTATTGCACCACCAAGTGACAACTCTCAAAAAGAACTCCAATTTATGGTGCAGAGTCGAGGTCGACAGATGACAGTCGTGATGTATATCATCTATGGTGCACATCCGGGATCCAGCTCGTCCATGTACTGATGCTGCTAATGATGAGACAAAGCTAATGACACAGCAAAAGTAATAATGAAACCTCAATTGATTCATTTCCTGCCTTCTATTTTCTGATATCCTTCGTATCATGGTTCATCCACACCCCATCCTTATCACAAGGGAAGGATTCTAGCTTCCTACATCTGAAGACCTCCAGAAAGGTCAGTTTTGGAAATATGTCATGCACCTGGGTCCATTGTACTGATAAATCATTCAAGAATTTCAGGCGCAAAACCTCAACGCTCCACGCCTCTGACATGTTTTTGGTGCCAAAAGTCCTTAGCATTCCTCCAGTGAAGTAGAGTCTCTTCAGTCTCAACAGCTTACTCGGACTTAACCAATCTGGTATCTTCGCTCCAGGGAAGCAGCGCAGGTCTAGCTTTTCGAGATTTAGAGGTAGGGAGAGTGAAGTTAGCAATGTTGTAGAACCAGAAGTTTGATGGACTCGTTCTTTCTTTGAAAGTGATACAGCCCATGTAATTTTCAGTACGCAAAGGCCTTTGATGTTCTCAAGCTCATTCAGTTCATCTTCTGTCATTATAACATTGCTTCCAATATATATGGTCAGCTTCTTCAATTTGTCCAGCCTAGCCAACTCTGCTACCCGACAGTTGTAACTGCCAGTTGAACCACCAATGACAAACCCTTTCAGCACTTGGAGTTCAGTAAGCAAGCCAATACCCCTTGGCATGCCTTCCAGCAAGTAACACTCTGACACATCAAGGTGGGTGAGCATCTGAAGAGACGTAATGCTAGCACTCAGTTTCTCAAGGTTATGACAGGCATGAAGATCCAAAATCCTGAGATTTGAGAGTCCACCAATGGAAGCAGGAAGTTCAATGATTCTAGAGATGCCCCTCAGACAAAGATATTTCAATTGATTGCATAACTGCAGTCCTTCCAAAAATTCAGAATTGTCAACCTCAATATGGTGTCGACGTAAGTTGTGCCACCTTCCTAGTTGGAGAACTGCAATCTTCCTCAAATCCAAGAACCAACAGTTGTCAAATTGTAGGTATTGCTCACTTACATTAAATATTGTTAGAAGGTTTCTGAGTGATGCCACATCAATTTCCTGTTGGTGCTCTTCAACTAGACAGGCACGGTGAGTAGCTGAACAGTCCCATGTTGCATTGCCATCTGAATCAAATTCAAAAAACCGTGCTTGCTTTGCAACTTTAATCAACATGCGCCGAATCCAAGGGTGTAACTTGCATTGGTTAACCCCATACCTGCATTTCTGATACACTGGTTCAATCATCTCTAGACCAATCAGCTTGTCAAAGCATGCCTGTCCAACATCTTCGGCTGTCTGACTCCTTGTGGCTTCTACTAACCCCTCGCCAATCCACCAATGGATCATGGCCCTCTTGCTGATGATGGAATTTTCTGGGAAGACAGAGAAGCATAACAAGCACAACTTCAGCTGCAGATCAAGATTATCATAGCTAACCTGCAAGTTAGACATGGTTGAGCTCTCAAGGATTTTCCTCTCAGTCTCTAGCCTTTTCCACTGCTCCGAAACTTTTGCATGAATCCATTTGGATGGTACATATGATGGCAAGGTTGTGGGAGTTATTGGCTCAATCATGGGAACATGGAGTGGAAGTTGCATACGATCTTTTAACTTGGATATCTCAGTGTTTACAATTTGGAGTATGGAACGTATTGAATTGAGCTGGTTGCCTTCTTCTATGATTTCATCCAAATGTCGAGCTATTCCTCCAAAATCATTTATTATCTCATTTTCCCATTTAGACACTCTCAGGAGTACATCCTTGACTTCACAGGCTTCTTTCTTGATATTTTCAAACAGAAGTGCAATATCTGAATGTGAAATATCTTCATCTGGACCCAAAGGAACAACTCTTGCCCTTTCCAATTGCATTAGAAATGGAGAAACAACTTCATCCAGTGTCCGCTCCTGTGACATGCTGGTTTTAGCAATCACCTGCAAGGAAGACAATCAAAATGAAAAATTGATGTGTTGGCTTCAACAATATATGTAGAATTTGGCAAAATTTTGTCTCAGGTTGTGAGAAAGTGTAAGTTCACCGTGTGGGCCTATTCCTTTAATAATTACAGAAAAGAATATATGTGTAGTTCTGGTTGTGGATCTAAGTTGAACAATGTAGTTCAATCATGAAGTATAAATTTGGGTTTAGAATTGTTGAAAACATCAATCATCAAACTACGTGTTATCCTAGAATGATTATTTTGGAAACTAGATTTAGAAACTGTATCACAAATGTATTGCATAAAGATTTAGCTATATTTCAAATTGATTGTGCATGTTAGAGTTGGATAGGGAGTACATGATCTAGCTGCACAATTGTGAAGGAAATTCCATTAGTTTTTCCCAAAATTTGAGCACAGTAAAATATTTATTGACAGATTTTAATTTGAAAATTGGCCATTCTGTCGAGGCAAAATTCACATCAGCAATTCTATCAAAGCACCTATACCAAAAATACAAAACTCAAAACCAATACCAATACATAAACTGAACAATAAACAATATATCTCTGTGAACTCCAAAGTTTGGATTACTCGAAGAGTGTATGTCTGAGGCTAAACCATAGTAATCCTGGTTTTTTGCAAGAAAATACGACGCTCCTGCTCACTATCATGAAACGGGAATTTCTCTAGTCCCGTCGGATCGACCGCAGACCCAGAGAGAGTAGGAAAGACCGAACTCACCAAAGGACACCACAACTGCAGGAGGGTTGCCGCAGACAGCGGGTTACAGGCTTCAACCTCCTCTAGTCCCTCCTCGCCAGCCGCCAGGACCGAGCATGAGCATCACAGACGCGGAGCAGGCCCTCTTGGCGCTGGACCTCGCATCCGCAAGACCAAGGTCCCCCTGAAGGCGCTCTTGGACAGCTCGTTGTTGATGGAGATACGAGAAGAGCTCAGTAAGGCTCGGGAGGTTGGAGCGGTTGCTGTGGTGGTACGGCCGTAGGGGACGCCGTTCGCCGTCGACGCTGAATGCAGGCCGACGGTGACAATCGGGACCCCGGACCTTCTCCGCTGTGAGCACAAGCGACACAGAGCAGAAGCGTCGTGTGGGTTGTGGGGAAAAGGAGATATTTTCCATTTGGGCTGGGCCGGAATAGGCTACCATGCATGGGCCCACAAAGAATTCATACTCGACCTACTTTTTTTTTTTTTTTTACCTCGACCACTTTTGATGGAAAATCAGCCATGACCATGAACCAAGATCGATGACAAAGCCGCCGGACCTTTGCCAGCGACAACGCAATGAGCCAATGAGCCGGAGCAGAGTTGAAGAGACACGGACACGGTGCACAAGCACAGCTGACTGACGCAGTGACCCTCACGAGTCCTCACTCACCAGTGGAGGCTGACAATGCGTTGAATCTCTGGCTACCGCGGTAAACGACGCCTCGCCTGGAGCCGTCGACGACTAGAGCAACGGGTTGACCCCGGGCTCTCTGTCAGTCTTGGTCCCACTGGTCCCCTAGTCCTGGTGCGACGTTGAAGCTTGCTGGGGTAGTCGAAGGAGAAAGAACAGGGGGCTCCTCCATTGCCGAAGAGGCGAAGACTCTTCGTGAGTGCGAGGGGCAAGTCCCCGGTGCGGGCAAAGGTGTTTGATGGATTGGCGAGGTGGGCATCTCTGGACCAGCCACCAGATTTTCTAACTGTTTGTATACCACATCACAAAGGTGTTAACACCCGCGTGTCAGTGACAGGGTCTCAAATTCTCGATACGATCGTCTCGTTTCCCTTTCCCAAGAGCTGCGTCCGCATTTCTCAAGGGGATAGGTCCGGGCAAACCGCGTCCGCCTTTCTCCAGGCGAAATTTTGGCGGGTTAGACGCGGACACTGCTCGTTGCTCGAATTCCTCAGTTCCTGCATCTCTCCCATTCCACGGGCCACGGCTGCTGCCTGCCGGCATACCCTACGGCGCAGGGCCACTGAAATCGCTGAAGCCGGCCTCGATGCGCCAGAGTGCTCATCTGTAACGTCTTTGAGCCGGACGGGACAGCAGGTGAGTGCCTTTTTCTTTTTCTAAATTTCGGTTTCTTGATTTGTGCCATGTTAATATACTGTGCTCTCTATAGCAATTTTTACCACATTCTTTTATGAAATTAGAATGCGTTCAAAACAGTACTTTTATCCCCTGAAATTAGAGATCCATCATGCAAAAGATACTTTTTCTAAAAGAAAAATGGAGGAGGAATAGCTTATAGCAGCCAACAAATTTCTGCAATAAATATAAGTAGGGTGTGTGTGATTTCTATTATACTTGTATTGAGAGTACTAATCCCTATACCTGACTAGTATTCCTCGGTTCCTTCTTCCCCTAGCTTGTTGCCCTCCATCCTGGACCATCTTATTCGAATACCAAGACTTCCTCCAGACAACTCGAATTGAAATGCCGGCAACTGCTCACAAGTCACAACTGAAAAAAAAAAAAAAACAGGAATGGCAACAGGAATGGCGTCCTATTGTTGCTTTTGGAGGCGAAGGCAGACAGTCCGGTTTCCAAGGTTGCAAATTATAAATCCTAGTAAGTCAATTTCATTCCAAGATATGCTCAGGCTGCTTGTTCGTCCAGATGTCGGAGTAATTGTCATCAATGGTATTGGTGGCTGTGGAAAGACATGGGCTGCAAAGGCTGCGTACAGGGCAGCAAGGACTTCGAATCTCTTTCAAGAGTATGTCTGGGTTCCATTGTCAATGAATTGTAGCATGGGACAGTGTATCAATAAGATTGCAGCGTCTCTTTCATGTAACAAAGGAGATAACTTGTCCATAGAAAGAACCAAAGGCCATAATCAAGGAATATCTCACAAAACGGAAATTCCTCCTTGTTCTTGATAATGTTTATTTCACTGAAGAAAGTATCTTAGAGTGCCTGGGAGTTCCTCGTCCTCAACAGCAAGGTCTTGGATCAAAAATCTTTGTGACTACAAGAACTTTGAGGGGAGAGTTCAATCATGGAGCCAGATATAGTTTTAAAGCCACAACCTCTCACTTATGAACAGTCATACGACCTGCTGCGTGAGAAGATTGGAAAAGATATCTGTTTTGTACGTGACTTAATCAGCTACTGTTATGGCATGCCACTCACAATCGTCCTATTGGCTGGGGTTCTATGTGATGCACCTACAACAAGAAGCATTTAGCGAGTTGGTCACAAAAGCGCATGTCGCTCTAGGAGCCCAGATATCAGTATTCGACGCCTTGGAGCGCATGGTGAAATTTGGATACCATCAGCTTCCTAGTGATAACATGCGACACTGCTTGTTGTACTGCCTACTCTTCCCGAAAATCAAGGGATTGAAGTCAAACAGTTAATCTGGTACTGGATAATGGATGGTCTACTCCAGAAAAATATTGGTTTTGATGAGGCTAACCATATTGGCAAGGAAATTCTTGATGTCCTCATAAAGCATGGTATGGTATATTTGGACGATAATGGTCATGTATGCATGCATGATGTGATCAGTGAGACTGTGTCAAGATATGGAAAGGATAACGGTTACAAAGAGCAGCATGACTGGCATGTTAGCAATCCTATTAGTATCAGATTTGAGCTTCTTGCCAAGTATAGCAGAAGAATTTTGTTAATGGACACTGAAGTGGAATGCAAAAAAATGGAAGAAATAAAACTGTTGCCCATTTATTTCATCATTACAATTAATGGACACTGAAATGGAATCTTTTAAAAAGATATGTCGGATTTATTTCATTTTACATTTATGGGAAACTATATTTTAAAAAGATACGGAAGATTCTTTTTGTCATGGGACATCTAGAGATACTAAATTTCCAAGTGCTGCCGCCTTCCATCTCCTGTTTGACTAGGCTAAGAATGTTATTGCTGACTGGGTGTGATTATTTAAAGGAAATTCGACACATAACTCCATTGGTGCGGCTGGAGGTACTGGATGCTTCAGGTTGTGGTTCCCTGAAGAGTGTAGGCTCTGGGTCATTTGATCATATGGTTTTGCTCAAGGTCCTTGACCTTTCTGCAACTTCCATCACTTTCTTGACCTCAATTCCAGCATCTATGGAGCTTCGCCACCTAAATCTTAACGGGTGCCCATTTCTGCGGTCTGAGCTACCTTATGGGGTGTCAAAAAGTGGTGCTGTACAGAATCTGCAGCTTGGCAATGTAGATCTAGCAGATTGGATGGGCATGTTGTGGTTACCATGTGGACTGACGTTCGATTTGTCCGATAAGCATGGCTTAGAAGTATCACTTGATGCTAACATGGGTAGTAATACATATGTTTATGCCAGTGATGCCTATTTCTTTAACTGCTTGAAGAAGGACTCTCCACTGTGGTTTAACTGTTTTCAGAAGTTTCAGATTGTCATCTCCCGTTCAATGGATAACCAAACCATGGGCACTAATGTTCAAGCAAAAAGACGGATTCCATCTTTCAGAATTCATACTTGAGGACAAAGCGCTTTGCACATTCCATCGAGCCCATTAGATACCTGGAAATAAATGGTACTTTTGGTGTTTCCATCCGATCTTGATGGTATTCTCGGTCATGCTGAGCTGATATCATTAAAGAGATTAGCAATGACCACCCAATTTTCTGATCTGAATATTAGTAGTATGGAAGCAGTAAGAGAACTCTGGTTGAAAATTGTGAACACCTAGAGAGTTTTCTGTCAGCAGAGGTAGTCCAGGCCTTGTCTGCGATGGGCAACTTGCACAATTTATGGATCTCCAACATGGAAAATTTGTCATCCTTCTGCAAAGGAGTGGAGGATGCGACCAGTTTCAGTTGTCTGAAGCACTTGCTCTTCGAGTGCTGTCCAAATCTCATATGCCTCTTTCCTTCAGTACTACACTTTCCAAACCTCGAAACATTGAATGTAAGATTTTGTGACATTTTGGAGAGGGTGTTTGACAGCTCGGCCTTGGGAGAGGACACTCTCCCTAGGTTGCAGTCACTGCAGCTGTGGGAGCTTCCTGAGCTAACCTCTGTCTGTAGTGGTGTCTTGCCATCTCTGAAGAACCTCAAGGTGAGAGGCTGTGCAAAACTGCGGAAAATCCCAGTTGGCGTGAATGAAAATAGCCCATTTGTGACTACTATCGGAGAACAGTGTGGTGGGACAGTTTGACATGGGATGACGAAACCATTAAGCGTTGGTTGCTGTTCAGAAACTGGAGGCCCTTGCTACCTCATATCGCAACTGAAGGATGAACTGAAGAAGTCTTCATGTGTTTCTGCAGCATTTATCAGTCGGTTTCTCGAACCAACATTTTTTTTCGTTTCACCTTCCAATATATGTCTTGAACTCGTGGTCGGTACATGGCTAGTACAATTTTTGAATTGATCTTGTGGGGAAGTGGGATATCTGCTATGTGGTTGTACCTGAAGTCTGTAACAATGAAGCAAATTGAATTTGGCTCAGCATGCTAATAATTGAACAAGGTTTAGCAATTTCTTCTGCCATATGTTTGCTTCCAGGATTCTTAGTGCAAACTGCTTTTGTTGATATTGCAATTTCTACTGCAATGTATTCACCTGAACGGATTGATGAGGACAGACAGGTTCAAACTTTTTTTTGTCTTGTTCATTTGCTCCTTACTGAAATCTGATTATTATCTGAATGTTGTGTCACATACATACATGGCTTCTCAGTTGCACAACTGCAGCAGTTGGATAAAAAACGGACGCTCGCTCGTCTATTGCTTTTAACCTCTGGCTCGTATAGCTCATGCATCCAAACAAAACAAGCACGGACTACTGCAGTGAGGTAGGCTCTGAAGAAACAAAACAACCAAACACAACGGTTGCACCTGCTCGTCAGCCTATCCAACCTTCGCAGCGACATCTCGCGGTGAATCCAACCAAAGTGCAAAAACCTAATCGTTTCATCTAAAGCTCCGGACATGGACCAGGCTAGGTACAGTACTATGCTGCTGCCTCGCCGTCGGCGTCCGGCCCCTGCACCAGCCGCCATTCAAGGGGCTGTGCCTGTGCGATCCACCAACCTGGCACCCATCGTCGGTCGGTCCATCATCCACCCGCGTGGCACGCCGGCCGGCCGGACGGCCCAACCTCCCCCCGCACCCTCTCCAACCCACATCCATCCAGCCAGCAGCGCAAGCGATCGACCCCAGGCTCGGGTAGGCGGGACGCTTCACGACATGTGCCTGGCCGCGACCGCGACCGCGACCGCCCGCCCGGCCCCCACGGCTCTTTCACGCGGCGAGCAGGCAGCTAGCTCCATTCCATCGGCAAGGGAGGATATGTGTGGGCGCTCCCGTGGGCTGCCTGCCTCCCGGCGCTTTCCTTTCCACCCTTTTCCTGCGAGATTGGCATCCAAATAATGGACGTGCTGCTGGGGCGGCTGCACATGCCCTGTCTCCCATCCCACCGGTGCAGTGCGGTCGGTCACCTCCATTCCATCGCCCCGCCCCGCCCCGCCCCGGTGCAGTGGTTGGTTGCGGTCGGCCACCGCCTCCATGGTGCCATCTGCCCCGCCCCAATGGCCAAAAAGAAAACAAGGATCGTGCCGGTGTTTCTTCTGGATCTGCTGCTGACGGGGTGAAACCCCGGCGGTTTTTAGTGCGGCTTGGCAGGACGAGCGATGGAGCGCGGCAAACGATGGTCCAGTAGATGGAGATGGATCGGTGGCTGTTACTCATCTTCAGTTTTTTCCCTGTTTATATGGAGGTTGTCTAGATAGCGGAGGGGTGGTAGTGGCCTGAGCTCTCGCCTCGGCTCTGGAGTTGGTTGGTGTCGAGACTTTTTTTGTTGTGTTTTGTACAGTCTTTTTTTTTCTTTTTTCAAAGCTCTTGTTCACAGCCGTCCTTTTGATGATGCATGCGGCGGGCGAGTTGCAGCCGTCCACAGCAGAGTAACGACGCCAATGCAAAGCTCTTGTTCACAGCCGTTGCTGTTGGCTTGTTGCGGTTGGCCACGAATGATTTTTGCCGCTTTGTGCAATCGTGCATCATCCAAAGCCTCGTGTTGCGCGTGGTACGTACTGACTGCTACTGACGAAATGATTGGTAAAGGCCAATCGGTCGGCCCCTCGTGTTCCTGTGTTCTGTTCCCTGCGCTCGCTCGTTCGTACGTGGACCCGTGCGATTCGGTGGTTGCAATGCAAAGCTCGTGTACCGTTTGCTCCCGCTGCTAGTAGTAGACATTCGCCATTGCCAAAGTGCCGTGTCCGTGTGGTTCCGCTTGCCCATGACATGTGCATTTACGTACGTGCTCATGGATCCATGCATGCATGCCTGGTAGTAGCTCTGACAAGTGCATGCATTCAGAACTGTGTTTGACCAAAGTCATGTGCTGGAAAGTCCAGTTTCCAGTGCATGAAACGGAGCAGCAGCAGTTTGACTTTGACAGGCTGCCCAAGTTTCATCTGTCAATCCAATTTCGTGACTGCATGCACCAGATCAAACCCATCGAAAGAGGACATGGAACAGTGCCTCTGAAAACGACCTGCGCACTGACAATCTCGGCATGCTTGCCTACATGGCCGCTCGCACAGTTCCCCGGCCCCCGGGGCAGTCATGTTCTTGTATCTGTATGCATGCATGAGCATCCTCTCCATATTCCTGGCAAGTGGGCAATGAACCACCGTGTGGGCTTTAAAGTTTTATTAAATAAATCATACAAGCAGCACGAATGGATTTCTCATTCATTCATAGCTTGATTAATTAATTTGTAGGGACTCGTCGGTCTGAGCCTCGCCATCGCCCATCGGGGGCGATAGCACCTGCATTCAGGTCGGATCAGGTTCATGCAATGCAACCCATGATCAGACACGAGGAGCTAGGGCCGGCCGCCCGTCGCTGCGATGGATACGGATACATCATACATGCACGTACACAGCAGCTTATTGTGGTAGGCCAAAGCAGCGCATGGCAACCCTGCCGTCCTGCCCATAAGGTTCATGTCCATGCATACATGCATCTCCCGTTGGATTAATCGGGTTTGGATGCTCTCCATCTGGGCAACTCTCCGACACCCGAGATCGATCGATCCATCGGCACAGTTCCGGTGCCGCTGAAGATCACACACATCGCGCATTAACGTTTTCTGCTTCCCCACCCCGCCCCCCCCCCTTCTAACAGTGAGAGCACCTGTGCTGGCTGACGGCCGAGAACATGGCCTTGTTTTATCCGGTTGCCATTGGAGGTGCCAATTCAAAGAACCGAATCGTGCTGCCACAGTAACACCATATCCTATTGGCGTATCCGCAGCAGCAACCGGAGATCGGACAGCACGAAGAAGCAGAGAGAGAACCGCATGCTTGCCTGCCTGCACCTGCACCGCATCCGCGAAAAGAGCTTTGTTCCAACCACCAGGAGGATTTGGCGCATCGTCGCTCCGGTAGTTTCCAAGCCCAAAACCACCGCAATAATTCAGCCAGCCCCCGTACAAAATCGATATCCCCCGCGACACGAGCGATGCGGTAGCCGACGCCGGCGACACGGGCTTTATCCGGCGGAACCCACGCATGTGCGCGTCGTATCATGACAAGCACGGCGATCCCCCCTCGATCCATCGCTGGCCTGGCCAACCTACACGCGCGCAAGTAAACTAGTGCAAAGCGGATTCCGGGCCGATGCGTCGGTTGCCTGCCGTGCCCCTCACCTCGCGCCTCGGCTCGCCACAGCCCACAGCGCTCAATGATTTGTCCCCAGCCATCATAACTGCTGTGATTGCGAGCCCAGTTGCAACGGCAACGGCAACAGGACGGGAGACTAGTTGCAGGCAACGCAACGGCGAGTAGTCCATTAATACATGACACTGCTTCCATTATGCGACGGGAACCGTGCATTAACGCGCGATGATGATCGTGCTCGTGCATGATGATGGAGTCGCTCGCTCGACGGAAACGGACTGGAAAGCAGCAGGGGAAGGAATGAGCACAGGATTCCTTGCCAGCTCGAAAGAGCGCGGGGGAGAACGTGGTGGGCAGGGGCCGGCGGGGCCTGGCCTGCCTCGCCGGCCGCCGGCCGCCATCCCTTTCTTCTCCCCCACTCTACACAGCCAGAGCCAGGCCAGGCCAGGCGCGTGCCACGGCTATGGCTCCCTCTTTTTTTTTTTTTTGTCGGGCCTGGCGCAGTGCAGCAGCAGGCCGACCACCGCCGCAATCATACGTACGAGTATGCACGAGCCCGTGGCTACGTGGAGCCAGTAGCCAGTCCAGTAGGATACGGATGCTTCCCCGATCCAACCGCGACGACCCCGACCCCGCTCGTGAACACTGCTACAGGACGGACATCTCTTATCGTCATGTCACGGCGGCACACCGTACGCGTACGCGCACGCGCTTGGCCATGTGAGCCACGTACGGAGACGGAGTACCCGATCCGGTATGTTGTCAGAACGCAGTCAAAAATCAAATCTCATGCATGAGCATGTACGGTAGGCTCAACCAACGAGTTGGAGTGGTTTGGACTCGATTAGCTACCAGTCGAGATTACTAATACTTTACTAATTTATTGTTGCTAAATATAATGGCATCCATTCAATCAACTTGGTTCTCCACACCGTACGTTAAGCAGTTGTCAGTTGAGGTATGCTTTACTTAAAAAAAAAAAGAGAGGCGGTTAAGGCATCTCTTGGAATGGTCGGCGGTCTGAGGTTGAGCGAATGAATTTGCATCTGTTTTATTTGGTCGGTCGGGAATCACAGAATCAGTTTATCTCTTGGCTGTTTCTTTAGAGTATGGCACATGCACATCCACATTCTGAGGCAAAGCTTGAATTGTGTGAGCGTGAGCAGTGAACAGTGAGCACGCACGCTACTAACCACCGAAAAGCACCTTCTATCATATTGCACACGACTTTTGTTCCGTCCCGTTGCCTCAATCTCAATTTTCGACTGACAGAACGCACGGCACGCTCGGTGGTTTGCTTAGGTACTGAGAAAGTTCTACTGCCACCGTTCCTCGCGATAAGTCTCTTTACCACCAGCAAAAGTCGCTGTCGACTTGGACTGTTCACGAATGAGTCTTGTTTTTCTAGTCGCGTTGCCCCCTTTCAAGGGACCAGGACCAGCAGGATTTTCACTCTATCCGTTGGTATGTGATGTGCGTTGCGTTTCCTACTGCCCCATTGACGATCGTTCCCGGCCAGGCCATGGATTTGACAGCCCAGCCGAGTGTCCCTCCTCTCCCTACCGACCAACCGGCGACCCTCCTCGGCCGTTCGATCCATCGGGAGAGGATCAACAGCCTCGCAGCAGTACAGGAGGACCTCCATCCAATCCAATCCAATGGCGAGTCACGAGGGCACGCATACGCGGCCTCCTCACACCTGTGAGTTGTGACGCCACCTGTCCCTACCTACCGGCCCCACCACCTTCCTTTTCCTTTCCCGGCCTCCTCTCCTCTCCTCTCCTCGCGCGCGCGCCTCGCCTCGCCTATATAACCACCGCCTCGCCTCAAACACCCCATTCATCAGACGGACTCACAGCTCGCAGCACCTGCAGCAGAACCACTTGAGAACCATCCAACCAACCAACCAACCGCCGGAGCCAAGAAGAAGAAGAAGAAGGAAGGCAGCTTGCCCGTCCGTCCAGACAGGATGTGCAACTCGAACGTCAAGTCCGCGGGCGTGGCCCAGATCGACGGCCGCCCGGTGCTGCAGCCGGCGGGCAACCGCGTGGCGGCGCCGGCGGACGCCGCCCGCCCGCTCAAGAAGTCCCTGCAGAAGTCGCTCTCCATGCCGGCTTACTACGACACCAACACCAACAATGCCACCGCCGTGGCCGCCCGTCCCGCGCCGCCCGAGAACGCCCGTGCGGCGGCGGCGGCCGCGGCGGCTTCTCTGCTGCCCCCCACGACGCCGGCCGCGAGGGCGACGAAGGCGGCCGCGGCCGAGAAGAGCAGGTCGTCGACCAAGGCTAGCAGGAAGCCCGGCGCCGTGCTGCCCGTGGTGACGTTCGCGGCGCTCGAGGCGTTCGAGCCGGCGGGCAGCATCGCCGCGGCGCAGCGGGAGCACGCCGCGCAGGCGCAGGCGCAGCGCAAGCTGCGGATCGCGCACTACGGCCGCACCGCGTCCTTCTCCCGCGTGGAGGGCCGAGTCGGCGCCACCGCCACGGCCGCCGACCCGGCAGCCGTCCCCGCGCCTCCCCACCGGCTCGACGAGAAGCGCTGCAGCTTCATCACGCCCTACTCAGGTAAAGCAAATAAATCGATATGCTACCTGCTGCTTGACACCATTTGTGCTGCGCGCTAACGTGAGCTCTGCTGTGTGTCCTGCCTGCGGCATGCAGACCCCCTGTATGTGGCGTACCACGACGAGGAGTGGGGAGTGCCCGTGCACGACGACGAGTAAGCCATTTGTTCCCTGATGCCTGCAAACACAAGCTGCTGATGCTTGTTCACGGCAACAGTTCTCCTCACAGACATGTATTTGGTGGCACTGAAATGACAGGTTGCTATTCGAGATGCTCACACTGTCTGGCGTGCAAGTCGGGGCCGATTGGACTTCCATCCTCAAGAAACGACACGTCTACAGGTGGGGAACAGAGCATAGACCCCTAACAGTAATAGTTGTTGTTGTTTACTGCACTGCTGCCGCTAAAGATGTCAATCAAGCGCTATGTTTCCTGAAACATTTGTGCTGATTTCGATCTGTATCTGCCTGAATGTCTGGTCACAAACAGGGAGGCATTCTCGGGTTTCAACGTGGACGCGGTCGCCAGGTACACCGAGAAGCAGATGGCGTCGCTGAGCGCCGACTACGGCCTGGATTTGGGCACCGTCAGAGGAACCGTCAACAACGCCTGCCGGATTCTCGAGGTACTTCTTCCCCTTCAGCTTGCCCTCAGTCGAGCGAGACTGTCACTGGACATGTTTTCGGCTGCTTTCCTGCTACGTACGTAGTATAATCGTAGCTAACTGCTGACGGAGTAGGATTAGAATGCTCTGAAAACGAGCCTTTAACTATCACAAGCCAAAATGGACGTGTTGGTTCTGGTACAAGTTGGTAGTGTCTTTCCATCGGTTGGACCTCATCTGATCTGATTTACATTAGATAGTTGTTCCAGTACCATCTCCCAACCGAAGCTTAACCGAAAGACGAAGGGAGGCGGTTCAATGAATGAAGGCGTATGTATATGAAATGAAACCAGTTAGCAACTGATAGCGAAGTCTAACAGAATCCCTGAACCCCCCTGATTGACAGCTCAATGCATGAATGAATGAGCGAATTAATGGATACGAAGCGGAAGCAGGTGGCATCCGCGTTCCGGCCTTTAAAGGTGGCCACTTTGGCGATGCAGAGCAAGAGCGTCGTAGAGCAGCTGGACACAGCCAAAAAGACTAAAGCGAGAGCCCTTACTAATGGGCATTTTTGGGAGCAGAAAAAGGATGCTAATCGTACTTGATTGTCGTGCCTTTAGTTTAATCTTTGCTTGACATTCTCACAAATGATATCCAATCAGTACTGTATTGCACACCAATCTATTCTATCGCGGACAAGGATTTCCATTTTCCAAAACGGGACTGTTAGCCGGCTCCCACTAACCACCAATCAAGTAGAGTACTATTATACCTCATGTTGGCAGTACTTATGTCAGTCAGTACGTAGCTGCCACCAACTAAACTAATCTAATAATTATCAGCATGTGTATATACATGGCATTGGCATGCAGAAGAATGTATATACTACTTATTAATCTGACGAGGGTGTTCTCCGATCCATTGCATTGCAGGTGCGCAGGGACTTTGGGTCGCTGGACAAGTACGTGTGGGCGTTCGTGAACAACAAGCCGCTGTCGCCGAGCTACAAGTACAGCCGGAAGATCCCCGTGAAGACGTCCAAGTCGGAGTCCATCAGCAAGGACATGGTCCGGCGCGGCTTCCGCTTCGTCGGCCCCACTGTCATCCACTCATTCATGCAGGCCGTCGGGCTCACCAACGACCACCTCGTCTCGTGCCCGCGCCACCGCGTCTGCTCCGCCGCCGCCGCCGCCGCCGCCGCAGCCGCTGCCGCCCGCGTTAACTGATTCTCTGCTGACCACCGATCGAGAGAAACACAAGGACGAAGAAACTTATCTAAGGAAGGACAACCGACCAAGAGGAGAAAAGAAAAAAGAGAGAGATAGCCTCTAGTAGCTTTAGTAGTAGTAGTATACGTACAAAAGAGCGTGCTGGTTTGCAAGTGTGTATGATGATCGAGTGTGCTTGTGTAGATTAATTACGGCCCCGGCCCCTAATTAGCCAATTAATGAGCTTGCTTTGCTTGCTGTGAATTGCATTGCATGCCCCCATCTGGCCTTAAGTACCACGTGACGCGTGAGCACAACCACTAGTACACTACAGCAGCCATATACTATCATTGTTCGTGAGCAAGGCGGTAGGTGTGTGCACGCACGTGGCGTGCTAGGTAGCTTTGCCGCTGCACGCAGCACGCCTTTGGCCTCCTCTCAACAAGCTAGCTAGCCAGATAGGGATGGATGAGGAGGAGGAGGACGATGATGGTGATGATTACTGGGGAAGAAGCCCCGGCCGTGTGGGCTACCTGCATTGCATTGCATGTGGCTGGCTGGCTGGCCCTGATTAAAGTGCGATGCGATAATAACAGCAGCACTCCCTCTCACGGCAGGCCATGTGGTGCTGCAGGCAGATGCATGTGCAAGAGAGAGACCGGAGACGGAAGGAGAGGGAAAGGCCCGCGCCGCCCGCCCGCCCGCTTTGCCGGCGCATGTGACCCCTGTGGCTGCAGCTCACGCACTTTTCCAATCCTCGCGCTGTTGTGCTGTGCTGTGCTGCTAGCGAAACGGGAGGACGGAGACGGACGGACCGGACCCCATGCCAATTGCCACCGGCCCACCACCGTGCCGTGCCAGTGCCAGCCATCTCCCCGGCCGGCCAGGGCCAGCTGCGATGCGATGAGTCGTCCGTCCCGTCCGCTCATCCATCCAATGCATCATGACCGGCCGCTAGCACTAGCAGGCGGAAACGGCACGCTAGGACGTGACGTACTACTGGTGCTCGTGCTCGTGTCGCGGCGTTATGCGTGTGACGACTTCGTGTGCGCTAGATACTACTCTACTGTATTGGCAGGCAGGCAGGCAGGCAGCGAGAGACAAACACAAATGCTGTACGTAGCAGCTACAGGCCTTCTACTACCCCTGCAAGGGTTTACGTGTTCGTCTGGTGAGAGATGCGAGATGTCTCCTGCACCTGTGTGTGTCCCTTTGTTGTCGGTCGATGAACAATCTTCTTTTCGTGGATGGAGGTCGAGTGTTCGTCTGGTGCGATGCTTCCAGTTCCAGCGCCCCTTTGTCGGTCGATGAACAATGTTTCCTTCGTGGAGTGGATGAGGCTGATGAGTGATGAGCAATCTTTCGAGCAGTTGGTTCCGTGCGTTGCATGCATGCGCGCACATCTCCCCTCCCTCCGCGAGAATCTCTGCATGTGCCGGCGCGGCTTTGTTTGTGCGCGTCAATGCTGCCCTGCCGTTTGGTGCCTGCTTATATCTGGGTCGCCACTTTAATTTGCATGGTTTGGTTTATGACGGGAACCATGACCTGTACGTGGGGAAAGAAGCTTCGTTATTTCGTTCTATAAACTACTGTACAGGGCCTCTCCGGTTTCATGTGACTGGTCGATCCATCACAGGCTACAACGTACTTCATGATTGATCTGGCGGGGATGCCATTGTTTTTCCTTCTTCCAAGGATTGTGATCTCACTAGCTATATAGGAAGAGAAAGCAAGGACCACCAAGCTGTTTGCTTTTGATTCTTACTTGAATTGGAGCGTGATGGATGATGATGATGATGCCGCTGCCTGGCGTGCGTGCTTGATTCTTTTCTTGTTCAGTACTAAGTGTGTGGCGATTTTTCGGGGGCCATACTTGGATGTAGCCACTGGAGTTGGCGTCGTCTTGCTGTGTATTTTGGGTATCAAGATCATACGAGTAACGAGGATGTGATGGGTAGTGGATATGGTTGCGCTCATCCGTCTGTCTACCTTCCAATTCCTTACTGTATTTGACAAGTCTACCCGTGCCCAACTCCCGTCTTTGGTACTTTTCAGGATCTTGTGCAAATTAAAATGAGCTTGCTGCTGTCTGTCTAGTTCTTCAGTATTTCTGATTCTCAAATGGAAGGTTCATCTGCACTGCTAGTGTGCAGCGCCTACAGGCTGCAGAAAGCTTAAACACAGCGGGAAATCTGAATTCGGGAACAGGAAGGCACTCTCCAAAAAATTTTATGAAGACTCTTGTTCCTACTACTGCAATCCAGCTACTATCTTCCTCTCGTCCTGGCGATATATACTCCTCAATAGAAGGGGAAAAAAATAATCCGTATTCAATGGAAAACACGAACCAATTGGGTAGAGAGTATACTCTGTATTTCGAAAGGAAAGGTAAAGTTGGATCAATCGCCCCTGACTGCATTCAGAACTCAGAGTCGAGCCTTCAGTTCCGTATTTCAGATGCGGATTTCATTAGATAACCGCATGACATGTGCCAAGTAGGGCAATTAGCCATCAACATGTATAGACTTAGCAAGTCTAACAGCTCGTCAGTGTGTCCCAAAAATTTACCTGTGTGACCCAAAAAATACTCTGACAAAAACGATTGAAGTACAAAGTTCAGTTTGTTATAAATTTAGAGCACTGTATTGCACATGATGTAACACCTTTAACGAGATATACAAATACAATGATACAATCCAAGATGGCGCTCGAACTCTGAAACGGAAAAAAATACAGCCGCAGCTGCGTCCACGGTCTCCGTATCTACCTTTCTGATTCAGTCAGGATAAGGTATTCACCGGAGAATCATGGTGGTGCTTCAGTTCAGACATTTGCCGTCTACATCAACTTTTCCCTTCAGAACACCACCAATCACCATAACATCAATATAAGGCGTTCCCATCTCAGAAGCTCCACAGTTCACTCATCATTTATTTATACTAATGCACGGGTCTTTATTTGTTTTTATATGTAGTTAAAGATTGTGCTATTAGCATATTTCATGAAGCCTGATTGTGATTTAGCACTTGATTGCAGAAACAAAATCTTAAGTTATTCTCAATACACAAATAAATTATAGGAAAGACACGTTATATTCCCATGTTTCAAATCATAATGATTTACTTATAACATGATAAATATTAAAAGAAAATTATGCGATCATGACCTGTCGATTAATTCCAATGCATCTGCAAGCATCATGTTGTTATCGTAGTATAAGTATGCTTCTACTCATGTCTTGTATTTTCTCCTTTTTGTGTCTGAGTTTGGGTGCTGTGTTGGATATCATATATTAGTGTGCAGTGTGGCTGTTTTGGTATTCAACTATGTACAATATATTAGAAGTTCTTGGTTCACCTAGAAAAGAACTAAGATAGCATAATTGAGAATTTATCTTTTTTTTATCTACACCTGAATTTTTTCCCCAAAATGTATGGTATCTTTTATATTTAACTTGAATAGATGCATTTCTTTGTCTAAACTCCACTGCACTAATACCATTTTTTTTATAAAGGATGCATTTTAAACTCAAGATAATTACATCAAGTTGATAAAACAATATTGAGATCACTTCTGACCTCTACATTGAAGCACATGACCCACACGACCTATAAAAACACTAATATCAGTTATGTCCAATGATTATGTATGACCTTCTATTTCCTCGATGTTTTTGTATGTAAACAATAAAACAAATAGATTGGAGCATTTTACACTTTGACGTGTTGCTATGGCATCTTGGTAGCTGTTTTATCTTGATCATGTTGCTCCCTTGTAATAGTGAAATTACTATGCTTTGGTCCTTGTCAGCACTTTTGTTGCTGCTTTCAATTATATCTTGTGTGTAGCTTATTTCATATGCTAGATTAATTGTATTTGACAAAATTTTGGAATAAGGACTAATATAATAGTTAAAAGAATGTTGATGTAAATAATTAAACTAACTGGAAACTCATGTATAGATGTATAATGAGTTATCAGTTTCTCAATTTTTTGAATAGTGTGACATGCATCTACATGAGATTAATAGAGGAATAAAGTCTAGGTATTTTGAAATTTGATGTCACATTGTACAACGTGGAACCAAATATATATATATATATATATATATATATATATATATATATATATATATATATATATATATATAATATGTTCTAAATTATAATTTATTTGACTTTTTTTCGACCAAAGTTTGATAACTTCGTCTTATTCAAAAATACATGCAAATTTAAGTCATACTTGAAGAACTTTTATTTTTAAAGTAAGTCACAACAAAATAAATGGTATTTTGAAAAAAAAATTGAATAAGATGGGTAGTCAAATATTTGGTCAAAAAAGTCAAAAAAATTATAATTTAAAATAGAGTGAGTATATACAGGCTGCCGGTATGTATATCGTATTTGTTGGTGTTGGTAGATTGCCTCTAATATTTATTGATATATTATGTCTACCGTAGTATCTAAATTATTTAGTAATAAAGGTACGACTTTTTGACAAACATTTTTTTAATTCTAAATTAGAAGTTTGCTAGATTTTTCTTAGACACATAGGTTTTTATTATGTACTTCCTCCATTCCAAATTATAAGTCATTCCAAGAATTTTAAAGAGTCAAAATATCTCAAGTTTGACCGAACTTTTATAACAAAATAATAATATTTATGATAGTAAATAAATATCATTAGATTTTTAATTAATTATATTTTTACAATATACCTATTTGATGTCATAAATTTTGACAATTTTATCTATACTTTTTGTCAAACTTAAGATGCTTTTACTCTCTAAGATTTTTAGAATGACTTATAGTTTGAGGTGGAGGGAGTATTTAGATACGATATATATACATGCCTCAAGTAGATAACACTTAAGAAAATGCAAATTACAATATACTATTCAACTACTCATACTAACAAAGAAGAGAGAATACGGATATTAGATCGGGCAACCTCGTACTGGAGTGAGAAGACATGGCGATGAGAGGAGCTTACTTGATATTGTAGGCCTCAGTGCCGAGGGATTCTTGTTGGAGTCTGTGCAGGAGCTCGATGGCGGCAAGGGATCAGATTTTGGGTTCGCCAAGCGAATGCTGATGCCACAAGGAGAAGTGTCGAGGTCCATGTCATCTAATTCTCTCGCTGGAGACGGAGGCTGGACCTCACCACCGGCCGCTACCGCTAATATTTATTTGTTGGATCAGATTGAGCCATACCTTCCAAGATTTACATGGTCACCGACATATCGTATAGATTTTTTTGGCTGGTCATTGGTGCCAATAGCTTAGAGATTTTTGGGGAAACTAAATCACGTTTTTTATTTCCATGTCGTCAAGATGACTACGTTAGTAACCTTGAACGACATGTGGCCGTATCTATTTCTTTTTATTAATAGAAATCATGATGAATATCTTAGATATATTTCTTCTATTAATTAGCCAAATGTGAACGTGGGTAGGCATAGCCTTTTCCGCACAATGAAAGTGTTTTTCTCCCAAGCAATTAGATTTTTGGTTACTTATTTTTATATATAGTGACAAAGGTGGGTAATTTTATAGGGAAAAAAATAGATCCAATGGATGGTTGAGTGTTTTGAATGCCGGAGTATTTTTAGTAACCAACCGCCAACTGCCATAGAATTTTTCCATACCACAAAAAGTGCTTGTTATGGTATTTTCTTCTCCACAACAAATATAATTAATAAAGGCTATTTTAATGCGTGTAATGGCAGAGGTGGGTAATTTTATAGAAAACAGAATAGATCTAATGGTTATGGATAGCTATAGTCTTTTGATGGATGGTTAGATGTTTCTGATTAATGTGGTAATTTCTAGTATTTATCTTTTTTTCTTAGCGTGTCTGGTGAGGATCAACGTGGAGCCTCCGTTGAAGTCTCTAATTAGTAATAGTAAGATTGATAATAATCAGCAGACGCTAAAAAACGGATGAGTTGGGGTCATGGTCAGTGGATGTGGTAGTACTACGACCATGCTACAAGTTGTGCAGCAAATTTTGCTGCCGACACGAAAATGCAAAGCTTTTTTTTTTTTTTTTTTTTTTTTTTTGACAACAATGCAAAGCTTGTTTTGAGCTACACCGTCTGACTGCCTGCTACGCTCCTGCATCGAGCCGTCGACGCGCTGACGGGAGCCAAGTACTCGTCCAAATGGACGCGGCCACCCGGTACACTCGCACCAATCCCGAGTCCCCACGATTTCAGATCAGAAACGCAAAAGGCCAATCGACACGGCACGGACGCGACGGTGACGCAGGAGCAGGACGCACCACCACCTAAAAAGGCCGGGCCGTTTTCCCGTTTCCCCGACCACCGCCCGACGAATCCGCGTCCACTACAACTCCGGCCACCCCCGCCGGCGGCGACGACAGCGATCCACGCAGGCGCTGACACGATGGGCGGCCGCAAGCTCGCGCTGCTGGTGGGCATCAACTACCCGGGCACCAAGGCCGAGCTCAAGGGCTGCTACAACGACGTCGACCGCATGCGCCGCTGCCTCATCGACCGCTTCGGCTTCGACGAGGCCGACATCCGGGTCCTCACCGACGCCGACCGCTCCGCGCCGCAGCCCACGGGGGCCAACATCCGCCGCGCGCTCGCACGCCTCGTCGGGGATGCCCGCCCCGGGGACTTTCTCTTCTTCCACTACAGCGGCCACGGCACGCGGCTGCCCGCCGAGACGGGGCAGCACGACGACACCGGGTACGATGAGTGCATCGTGCCCTGCGACATGAACCTCATCACAGGTGCGATCGGGGGATCCATTGACCTTCTCTTCTGTGCTTTCATTTCTCCTCTTTTTCATTGCAAGTACTACTACTGGAAATGTAAAATGATACGATCAGCGTTTAGCCTGATGCCTTGAGATGTGAATCTAAGCGTGGAAGCAATTGGTCAACACCTACCTGATGTGGATCTGTTCGCGGATTTGCTCCAATCCAAATAGTTGACATTGCTTTTGTAGTTGTTATCCTGTGATCTGGAAGCATGTGCTTAAGATTGATGATTAGGCTTCCCCATTTGTTAGTGTCGCACTGCTGGAACTTTTTATGTCCGATCTGACAATATCTTTAGTGGTTATACTATCTGATTGAATTTCATTATGTCGGGTCGATTTCAGATAGGAGTATTTGACTGCTTTTCTTATGATGTTATTAACGTGTATAGCAATTGAGTACATTACAATGTGTGGAGGGGTTATATCTTAGGCTTGGATTACATGGCTCAGTGATAATCACTAGTAAAAAAAAAGTTAGCACAATCTTGAGTATGCAAATTTACTTCATGAATGTATTTCCCAAGGTCCTTCAACTCAGGAAAGCACCCTATTTGTTTCTCAAATAGATTTTCATTTTGAACATGGTAGAAAATGGCAACGAAGCAGTTAGGCAGTTAGTTTAGTGAATCATTTAGTTCCATCCAAGTATAACTGAACATTTCTTGATTGCAAAGATCAAATGTCTTTACAGAAGGATGATGAAATTCAAGTTGAGCTCATGCTTTTTCTTTGGTCACTTTTGATGGATAAAGTTCAGCGTCAAAGTTCTTAACTTGTTTCAATCTGCAGATCAGGATTTCAGGGAACTCGTGCAGAAGGTCCCTGATGGCTGCCTATTCACCATCGTCTCTGACTCATGCCATAGTGGTGGCCTGTTGGACAGTGCTAAGGAGCAGATAGGTAATAGCACCAGGCAGAATAAGACCCAGTCCCGTGAACCTGATGAGCGTCCTCATTCTGGTTCTGGCAGCGGCTTCCGGTCATTTCTCAAAGAGACTGCCCGTGATTTGTTAGAGTCCGAGGGGATTCACATCCCTCATAGTCGCCATGGAGGTGATGACCAGGACGACGCTTATGAACAGCCAACTGGGAATGGCCACACCAAAAACCGCTCCCTACCACTCTCAACCCTGATAGAGATGCTCAAGGAACAAACTGGGAAGGATGACATTGAGGTGGGTTCAATCCGGATGACGCTGTTCAACATCTTTGGCGATGATGCCAGCCCAAAGATAAAGAAGTTCATGAGGGTCATGCTTGGAAAGTTCCACCAGGGCGAGTCAGGTGAGCATGGCAGTGGTGGTGTCTTGGGCATGGTTGGTGCCCTCGCTCAGGAGTTCTTGAAGGCTAAGCTTGAAGGGAACGAGGAAGAGGCTTTCAAGCCAGCATTAGAGCAAGAGGTTCACAGTGTTGACGAGGTGTATGCCGGGACTAAGGCCTGGGCACCAAACAATGGCATTCTGATCAGTGGGTGCCAGACTAACCAAACATCAGCGGATGCAACCACACCGCGGGGTGTCTCATTTGGTGCTCTGAGCAATGCTATCCAGACCATTCTTGCAGACAAGCATGGGAAGGTGACAAACAAGGATCTCGTGATGAAAGCACGGGAGCTGCTGTCCAAGCAAGGGTACACTCAACAGCCTGGGCTTTACTGCAGCGATGAGCATGTTCATGTCGCCTTCATATGCTAAAACTTGGATTATTACAGCTATTATTTTCTTTCCTCCTTTAATCGGTGCACCAGAGGTTGATGTGTCCTTCCCTTGTATGGTACAGTTGTATTGCGTCAGTGTTGCTTGAGGATATGCTTCAATGGGCTATGTCAATATCGAAAAAACTTTGAGAAATGTTTCTATATATGAACAATATACACTTGTATCATGAGAACCTATAAACTGCACTAAATATACCAGTTTTCCTACATTCTGTCATCCCAATAAACTTAGTTTGTATCAATACTTATGATGGTTCTAGTCTGCTTGTCTACTTTCAGTTGTGTTACTTCTTTTGTTTATGGAGGCCACTACGATTACTATTTCTCATGTCCTATGTTTTTTGTCATACTAAGTTAATATAAGAATGCATATGGCTGAGGTTGATTCTTGTTTGCTTCCTAACTTCAATTCTGTCTACTTTTGCCTGTAAAACCATTAATCGTCACTATTTCAGTATTTCCTGTGATTTAGTCTTCTCCCGTACATCTAGCAAACCCTTTATGCAGAGATGAAAGGCAAAGGAGTTCATTGGCAACAGATCTGCAAAATTGGAGACCATACAATGTCGATCTTGATTATACAGACTTGCAGTTCTCTTGTAAGGGCCTGTTTGAAAAACGGGAATTTCACAGAAATCGTGCAGGAATTTCATAGAAATCAGTTCAATTTCACAAGCAAAAACGCAGGCATAGGGATTTTTTTTCATGCTCCAAATAGGCCCTAAAATTTACTCTTGTGTTAGTCCTGACTTTTTTTTTTTTTTTTTTGTCAAACGAATCCCACAACTGCAAGTACACATTTAGTAATACGGCAGAAAAATAATACAAAAAGACAGCCAAAGCAGGAAAGAAAAGAAAAACAAATAAAAACTACCAGCAGCAACCGAAAAGACTGTACTTTGCAATCTGCAAACATGGATTCCACTGCATCTGCATGTGAACTTATCTATCTGAACAAAATCTTCAGAATAACTGAACCACAACGTTGTATCTCCCTCGGCAAAACGAACAACAAAATCTTCAGGATAACTGAACCACAATGTTGTATCTCCCTCGGCAAAACGATCTGCTGAAAGAATCGAACATAGGCACATAAGCTGACCTGAAACCATACTCATAGCTCCCATTTTATTATTACGAAACGATCGGTACAAAGACGGAGCCAGAAACAGAATTAGCCCATTACGGGCATCGAAACAACAATCGCCGCCTCGGCGTCATCCTGATCACGCTAGATCAGATCACCCGGAGGGCTGGCACTGGCAACGTCGTAGCAGCACTCGGGGTGGTAGAAGCAGCACGCGGGAACCGACTCCAGCGCCGTGGGCCCAGGCCCAGGCCTGGCCTGCACCGCCAACGCCGCCATCGCCACGAGGAGGCAGAGCTTCGCGATGAGGAGAACAAGGAATGCTCGGAGGCTGCCGTTCGCCATGGCTGGGCTCGATGGATCGGTCTCCACTCTCCAGGGAGCGCCGCCGATGTGCCAACCCTATATAGGAATGAACCGCCTTGTGAGCTGTGAACCTGCGTGGCTGGGTTTACTGCTGTGACGGCGAACGACAGATGGCAAATGAGCTGGTGCATTTGCTACCACATCGTCGGCTGTGCTGTGTGGGCTGTGGCTAAGCGCCAGCGTTAAGCTCGGCTGGTCCGTGTTCGGGCTGAGTGAGAAGCAGGGGCCCGGAAGCCCGTGGGCTGATATATATCGGTGGTGTACATGGTCTGTTTATGACATTTAGATGATTCTAAAAAAAAAAAAATGACATTTAGATTTTTCGTTTCCTGGTCAGTTAATCTAACCGTGACTGAACCATAGCACTGG